>QPKB01000002.1:66898069-67199136 GCA_003546025.1 Camphora micrantha
ACCTGGATAACATGGATTATTAGTTTATTACTGGTTTTATTACTGGTCCATTCTCATCAAATTCAATTTGATCTTCGAGACTTATAGTATCTGTCATATTCTGCTTCTGTAAGAATTAAGAACCCAAAATGGAAGAAAATTAAAAACAGATGGAAAAAATGTAGATCTAATGACATTTCAGATGGCATTTCATTTTAGTTTCAAAAGTTTAATCCTCCTAAAGAATTTCTTCACAACTGAGAATTCCTTCAACACCATTGTTGCATTTTTTTATTTTTTATTTTTTTCAACTTAGTTGGCTAGCATATAATAAATCATCTTTTCTGCAAGTTATGAACACATCAAATGCAGCAAATACTTTCATAGAAAATGAAAATATTCCTTGATCTTAATAATATAGAATTAAAGAATAATGAACATGATGTTCATTTTGATCGTTAAAATAATAAAATCGAATGGAACATAATCATATGAAAAATAAAGAAAACAAAATACACTAATTTTCTGAATAGGAACTTACTTTCTCCTTTCATGGTACTGAGTTGATTCATCATCTTCCCCTTTATAGACAACAGGTAGACCTGAAAGGTCGCATGCCAATGGGCTTGTGCTAAAGAACTGTAAGAAAGAGGTGTTTTAGTGTACAATATAAGAGGCTTCATTTCGAGGACTTAGCTCAAGATAGATCATAATCGAGAAATAGAATTCATGTAGCCGACCCCAACAGTGAGACAAGGCTTCGGGCATGAGGATGATGATGATGAATAAAAGAGACTTCATTTGTAGAATTTAGCAATATAAAATTTCAGTACTGATGCAGGACAGACCCATAACCCAAAGCGTCGACCAATTTAGTGGGCCCAGCCCATATGCAATTTTATTTTATTTTATTTAGAGTTGTTATTTAATGATTTATGTTTTAAGTATGGATGTTTTAATCTCAACCGTAGAGATGTTTAGACGGTTGAGATTAGCTCTAGGGTTTTTATTTCTCTATTTAAAGCATTGTGAAGCCTCTTGGCTTCCTTAGACTATGATTAATGAAAAGAAGATTTGGAGAGCTTTTTGCTCTCTCTTCCATTTCCAGCGAAAGGTATGGCGTGAGGCCTATTCAATTCAGGCATAAAGTCTAACATATCCCCGATCTTCCATCTTCATCACTACCCCGCCTCACATCTTGATCTGCCAAAAGCTCTCTTCCATTTCCTGCGAAAGGTTATGGCATGAGGCCGATTCAATTCAGGCGTGAAGTCTAACCTATCCCCAATCTTCCATCTTCATCACTACCCCCCCTCGCATCTTGATCTGCCATCCGCATCAATTGGTACAAAGCCCCACCTCGTATCTCGATCTGCCATCCGCATCAATTACACTCGGATTGCGATTAAATGACCAGTTCAATGTCAGATGTTTATGCAAAAATCCAAGCTACTTCCTTACATAAATTAATGCCATGTGTCTTATGCAATTAGACATGCCACATAGATAATATTAGTGACCTTATGTATTCTGATTTTTTAAAAGGTCAACCAGATATATATCACAATTTATTAAATAACATGATTCAAACATACTACTTTTTATAGATTTGGACATACAAAAGACACTAAAAAAACTAACTGCAAGAATCTAACCTTGAAATTCATTTGCTAAAACTAGTTTTCCTTTTCAAATTGGTTAGCTGCTTTTCTAACAACTGTACCACTTAGAAGAACCTTAAACATCCAACATGTGCAATACCCAAAGCACTCATCAATTGGGTCCATGTGAAATACTGAGATCTTTCCACTCAACATGTGAAACATCATACACGTGCAAGAACCAAGACGCTCAAATTCAACCCTATTTAAATATAAAGTGAACCCATTTTTGTTAACATTTAGGGAGTTTTGGTAGTAAAGGTAATGCTCACATGTGAAATACTGAAATCTCTCTGCTGCTTGGTGGTGCAAAGGTCCTATTGTACTGGGGCCAGTTAGGGAGAATATTCAACAGAAAATCAACTATTAATTCTCTAGCCCACTTCATCACTTCATTTGGATGATCATAATTCTTGCATTGCATCTATCAAAGCATGCAAATAAACAATCATATCAGTATCAGATTCTTGATGAATGATCAAGATCATCTGGAGGGGAACATCCATGACAAATTTTATTCAATGATTCATCCAATTCAATAGTAGGAAGGCCTGCTACACAACTAAAACATCAAAAATCCATGGAGAAAATGCTAAAAACAAACGAGTACTATATGTCATCTTGAGAAGATGAAATATAGAACACACACACGCACGCACACGCGTGCACACACACGCGCGCGCGCGCACAGAGAGAGAGATGTGCTGAAATCGTGTGTTCCCCTTAGGGTCGACCGCTCTCTTATTATGTAAGGGTTGATTACCCTAATAACAGAATCCTAATACAATTCAAAAAATCCTAAATTATAGCTACCTAATATAGACAGTGTACATAAGTTATGACTAGACTAATTGTAGTTTAACTAGAATACAATAGCTAACTAAAATACAATTGATTGTGCCCAGTTGGACTTGCGTAGATGGGCTTGATTGACACTCCCCCTCAAATTGATGCTTGAGAGTCATATAGCAGCAATTCGGTAACCTGAAACTGATGTCGAGGCCGAGGAAGTCCTTTGGTGAAGATATCAGCAAACTGAAGCTCAGTAGGGACTTGAGATAAAGAAATGACGTCACACTTAAATTCATCCCAAATAAAGTGGCAGTCTACTTTAATATGTTTGGTGCATTCATAGAAGACAAGATTTTTAGTGATCCAAATAGCCCTAGTATTATCTGCATATAATGAAATAGGAGAGGATTTAGCAAAGCCGAGGTCCGAAAGAAGTCTCGGGAGCTATAAAATTTCAAAATAGACGGAAGACATTGCCCTATATTCAGCCTCAGTGGACGATCGAGAAACACACTCATTTCTTGCATTTCCAAGAAATTAGAGAATTTCCGAGATACATGCACCAACCAATAGTAGACCAACGTGTATCCTGACAACCCGCCCAATCAGTGTCAGCATAAACAATCAACTGAAAAGTGAATTGGCTCTTCACTCTTTAGTTGACCGCTTATAAAACACGAGTGACAATGCCCGACAAATACCGGATAATAAGCTTGACAACAGTCGGATGAAAGTGTCTAGGAGATGTCATAAATTGGCTCACAAAATTGACAGCATAAAAGATATTCGGTCAAGTGATGGTGAGATAGACAAGACTACCCACCAAGCGCCTGTAGGTATGTGGATTAGGAAGAAGGTCACCATCATCTTTACTCAATTTTAGATTGACCTCCACAGGTATATCAATGGGCGAAGATTCATGGAGATCAGCAAGCTCAATAAGATCAGATGTGTATTCGTGTTGATTAAGAAAAGCGCCTTTGGGAGATTGATACACTTCTAACCCAAAAAAAAAATGCAAGGGGCCCAAATCCTTCAAATGGAAAGAATCCCTGAGAGAAGCTTGAATAAACTTGATCATACCATTATCAGTGCCAGTGATAATAATGTTGTCAACATACACAAGGAGAACAGTAACACCAGTAGATGTTTGCAGAAAAAGAGACGGATCGTAAGGGCTTTAGGTAAAGCCACTTGCGCATACGCGACCCCTAAAAGTTTCGAACCATGCCCGAGTAGCTTGCTTCAAATCATAAAGAGACCTTTGTAGGCGACAAACAGATTTCTTAGATGGAGAGGTGACACCCTGTGGTATCCACATATAGACCTCTTCTTTTAGATCCCCATGGAGAAAGGCATTTTTGACATCCATTTGCTATAATTGCCAAGATTTAGAGGCAACAATGGCGAGAAGTAACCAAACTGTAGTCATTTTTGCCACAAGTGAAAACGTCTCCTTGTAGTTAATCCTATATTCTTGCATGTTTCCAAGTGCCACAAGTCTAGCTTTGTGTCTATCCAAGGAGCCATCAGATTCACGTTTGATGGAGTAGATCCATTTGCAGCCGATGGATTTAATTGCTGAAGGACAATCCACAATGTCCCATGTGTGATTTTGATCCAATGCATCTAATTCTTCCTTCATGGCTTGGTTCCAACTATCATGTTGTACTGCCTACAAATAAGAACTTGGGATAGAGACAAAAGAAAGGGTTGTCATCAAGGAAGTGTGTGTGAATCCATACTACTCAGGTGGTCTAGAAGTTCTGGAGAAGCGACGTAGGACATGAGTAGATGTGGAACCAGTTGCCGACGGAGGATCAGGAGGATGAGCATCTCCAGTGGTAGGTTTTTTTCGACGATGATAAACAAAGTTAGGATGAAACCTAGTAACAGTTGTTTTATCTGAAAAACCCGGTAAGATAGCTGGAGAAGATGGATTAAGACAATCCAAGTGAGTGTGGAAAAAATACTGATTTTCAAAGAAAGTAACATTGCGAGAAACTCTGATGCGACGACCAATGAGATCATAACAAACAAAACCTTTTTTATTAGTGGCATAACCCAGAAATGCACACCTGCGAGATTGTGCGGTTAATTTTGTCATTCTGTGTGAGGCATATGAACGAAGCAAACACAGTCAAAGGCGTGTAGATGATCAAATACAAGATGATGACCAAACAGTTTAAAATGCGGTATTGATTGACCAATGGTAGGTGATGGCAGACGGTTTATTGAATGTACTGCAGTGCTGAGAGCTTCAGCCAAAAAACGAGGAGGAACTGATGATTCAATCAGTAGAGTTCTAGTTACATCAAGGATATGCCTGTTTTTCCGTTCCGCGACTCCATTTTGTTGTGGAGTATACGGACAGGTACGCTGAGAAATGATTCCTTAGAATGCAATAAATAAACCCAAGTAAACCTACTGTAGTCATCAATGAACGTAACAAAGTACTTGAAATGACTATGTGAAAGGTGAGGGGCAATGCCCCAAACATTGTCGTGAATTAATTCAAAACATTCAGTACTCTGTGTTGTGGAACAAGGAAAAGGTAAAGTTTTACTTTTCTCTAATTTACAAGCATTACATTCAAAAGAAATAAAACCAATAGGTTTATTTAATAATCCAGATTTAAACAAAGTAGACATCGTAGAAGCATTCGGATGACCAAGTCTATTATGCCACAATCGAGAATTATTCAAAAGAAAAAAAACAAAACAACTAATGGAAAGATTTATTATGAATAAATGTAGAAAATGGTAGGGAAAACATTCTGCTACGCTTAGGCCCCCTCGCAATCACTTCCCCCAACTCTCGGTCCTGTACAACACAACCAGAAGAAAAAAATGAGACATTATAATCATCCTCAACAAGTTGACCCACAAAAACAAAATTGGTAGCAAGATGAGGAGACACTAAAACATTGGTTAATGGTAATGGGCCAGGGGAACAGAGGTGATGGGAAGGTGATCTCCATTAGCAGTTTGAACAGTAAGATTACCAGTGTAAGGAACCACATGTTGTAATGTTGTGGGTGAAGATGTCATATGGTTACTTGCGCCAGAATCTAAGTACCATGGATGAGAAAGAGGCGAATCAATACCTGAGATGTTCATTGATGCCAAGGCATTAATAATCATTTGATTTACCATATCAGAGTGAGAAGAGCTGGGGATGCAGATTGTGATGAGGAACCAGGCTGTGAAGAAGAATCAAACTGTAAGGAACCACTGTGAAGTCAAAGGGTGCATATGGATGAGAAGTCATTGTGTAAGCACTAGGAGCTGACTGTACTGTATAAGTACCAGGGGCTGACGGCACATAGTTGTGGGAAGTAGAATTTCGAACCTTCTTCCGACATTCTTCAATCACGTGACCAATGAGCTTATAATATTTGTAGATTTTAGCCATGCATTGATTTGCATAATGACTATATTTCTTATAGTTATAGCACTGAACTTTATTGATGTCCCGAGATTGTGGTCTAGTTGTAGCGGCATAGGCAAGTGGAGCCTCAGTAAATCTCTATTGTTCCGGAATTGTTTTGGTAACCAGACGTTGTTCTTCCCGCAAAAGTTCCTGAAAACATTCATCTAAGCTAGGAAGAGAAGCCCGGCTCATTAAGTTTGACCTAATGGTCACAAACTCCGAACGAAGTTTCAAGAGAAACTGGTCCCGATGACTATTTTGTTGTAAGGGAACTAGTTCTGGTAGAAGTGCTTCAGACACAATTGCAAACTTGATTTCATCATATTCAAACCACAGTCATCAAAACCCATTGTAATATTCCTGTATAGACAGGGTGCCTTGAGAAAATTGGGAGATGTCTAACTCCAAGTGAAATTATCGAGCAGCATTACCTTGTTGATAAATCTTTTTAAGATAATCTTACATCTCGCTTGCAGATTTGCAAGTTTTCGGATTGAGAATAAATGAGATTCAACAGAGCCTAGTAACCAAGTTTTGATTTTAGCTTCCTTAGTTTTCTTTTCCAGGCTGATATCTTCTTGTCATCTTCCTCTGGTTTAGGTTCAGAACCATCCATGTAGCCCCAGAGTTCTTTTCCTTCTAAGTAGATTTGAAACTGGAAGGCCCACGATGTGTAATTGTTTCCATCAAAACGAAAAAGGGCAATTTCCAATTTCTCCATTACTAGCAGACTAGTAAGAATTTCAAATAAGAGACGTGGGAACCTAACAGAAGGTTCAGATCTATGATGAATTGGAGAGGCTGTACATGAGCCCCGCCAAGTGATAGCAAGAAAAGAAGAGCAGCAGAAACAGTAGTATACAATAGCAAGCAGTCCCACATCTTGATAGCAACAAGAAATAGCAGAAATATGTCCAAAAGGTTGATAGCAAGAAGGTTGTCAGCAAGAATAAAGCAGCAGCAAAAATTGCAAAAAAACGGTGCAGAAATATCCAACAAGTCCTTGACATTAGTGGAAGGATTTCCACGTGGGCCCCATAAGATGATCAATGGTCAGATCAAAGGTTGGGGATGGAAGGGCAGAGTACTTTTGCAACTATTGGAAGAAGTCCCACTCAAAATGGATCAAAATTCACAATTTTGAACAGCTGTGATGAAAACTTATGGACAAAACTGAAATATAACAAAATATGGTAGATGGCCTACCTTTGATGAGCAAAAATTGCTGGAAAAATTACCATAAATAAGAGCAATAGTAGGCGATCGTTATTGGTTATTCCCGTTGTTGGGGAGATGATGATCTCAGGTGGGCCACGTTTGATCTGCGATGATCTAAGATGATCAGACTGAAGGGGCTTGTCTCTTAGGGCTTCCAGAACTTGGAAGATGACTAGAAGGATCTTGAAGAAAGACATAGGACATGTCGACCATGCTCTAATACCATGTCATCTTGAGAAGACGAAATATAGAACACACACACAGATGTGCTGAAATCGTGTGTTCCCCTTAGGGTCGACCTCTCTCTTATTATATAAGGGTTGATTACCCTAATAACAGAATCCTAATACAATTCAAATCTTAAATTATAGCTACCTAATATACAAAGTGTACAAAAGTTATGACTAGACTAATTGTAGTTTAACTAGAATACAATAGCTAACTAAAATACAATTATTGGGCCCAATTGGGCCTACGCAGATAGGCTTGATTGACACTACAGCTTAAAAAGTGATGTATTTCTGCAAAAAAAAGTTTAAAGTCTCCTTCAGCGTGGTTTTTGAAGATGAATCATAATGTTCCGAAGCCTTGGAAGCTTCAAATCTACTTTAACAAGATAAAGACTTTGGCTTCTAATCTATCTGTGGAATTTAGGCGTGTTCTTAGGTCCGCTAATGGACTGGCTGATGTTTTAGCTAAACCGGGAGTTCTTAGATCTTTCCCTTGGGAGGTTTCCATTGCGTAATCTCTTTGTGGGGGTATAAGTCTTACAGCCAAGGTGTCCTTGAGCCTATTGTACGTTGTTGATTTAATCTAATAAAATCTACACTGTTACTTCTTCAGAGAGAGACACACACACAACTTAAAAAGTAATGTATTTCTGCAAATAAGTTTAAAGGTCAACAACTTCTTGGAAATATCAAATTCGTGCATCTTCGACATTAGAGCTTAAACTAAGTAGCTTAAAATTCTCCTTCTATAGATTAGGTTAGTCATTTAAGGCATTCGTTCACTAAATATGGATGTATGATTCTCCCTACAACAAGATTAAACTTTCTTTTTTTTTTTTCCTAAAACACTTTTAAATTTAACTTAAAAGTCATAAAATAAAAATGTGAGAATTTGAATTGGACAGATGTATGTCTTAGACTAGTAAATTCTTTTCCAAGTTTTAATTCTCTATTTTTCCAACATATTGCTAAGGATGTAATACATGGATACTTTGACTCTAGTGCACTGGGTAGTAGGTTTGAGCTTAAAGGTGGCTTACCCTGTTCACTCCTTGGTAAAAATAGTACCCAAAGTTCCAAGACAGATCCAATGGCAGTGGATACTGTTTCTGACTTCTGATCAAAGAGCATAGAATAATGGATTTCATCACCCACTTTAGGAGTTAGTGTTGGTAAAGTAAAGCCCCACATCCCACATCGTCTAAGTAATGCCTTTGGCAAGGCTTCATATACATGTTTGGGCCTTTCACCTATGAGCTTAAGCTTTTAGGTTGGTATATGGTTTCTTACATGGTATCAGAGCAGGTTTCGATCCCATCATCCTTGTGTAGCTCACATGGCAGGCCCGTTCATGAAATCCGTTGGGCCTGCACGTGAGGGGGAGTGTTGGTAAAGTAAAGCCCCACACCCCACATCGCCTAAGTAATGCCTTTGGCGGAGCTTAAGCTTTGTGCTGGTCGTATCAAAAATCAATGAATGAAACATATTTATTGGAAGTAAATACCCTGTATAACTATTTACTAAAACATTTAACGAGTACTAAACCTCAATCCGCAATTGCGAACTGGGAAATGAACTTTTTCCCAGTTTGTGCCACTGGTTCTCAAACCAATTATATTTTACATAAAATTCTTACATCATGTTCCTCTTCCTTAAATAAGGAAGAGATTACAGTTTCAATATACTACCATGCATTTATCTATTCTCAACCTTTGAAAATAGAGGGTAAATGATGAAAAAGACAATGGCAGTTTTGAAAGCACAAAAGTTGTAGATGTTTAGTGACTACCAAACTATTAAAGCACAGATCGTAAGAACTGAACTTGATTTGAATTGAAGAGAGCAACCTTTGCCACGCCGCGATACTCAAATGAAGGGATGTTTATAGTTCAACAAATTGAAGTACTACATTTTGTAATTGTGGCAATTACTTACTTCACTTTGTAGGGCAGATGCTGCATTGCCACGATCTGTAGGGTCTAGAGCAAGAAGTTTGGTCAAGAGACCCAAGGCAGAAGACGGGAGATCTCTGAAAGTTTCTAAAATACTAGGTTTGTACGGTTGTGGAGGTCGGAAACTGGCAGGCAGTTTCAGTTTTTTCACATAGTCATCTGGCAGCGATCCACACAACTTAAAGATCCTATGAAGTTGCTCCACCTGAGACAATCAAAAGATGATGAACTGAATCATACACATCCAATACCAAAACCATTGGTTCCTATATCATGACGCAGAAAAAAGTACACAACTTTTGGTGATCCAAGCCAAGTTGATGCAAACATCCTACATATTCATATAGACAAGAATAGCAACTACAAAGACCCATGTTTACATGTATGGATGTGTCCATACTCACTTTTAACCAACTTTTTTGGAGAAGCACGTGCTTTCATCCATATAGTAGGCTCGCTGAGAATAGGAATTCTAGGCCTAGCAGAACTTTTTTTCTGGGTACAAGGTTGGTGTGGAGCAAGCATAAATGCACCATTTTCTTATCATTGCATGTTGGATTCAAGTCAAAAGCGGTTGGAAGATCAATTGGAAACCAGTGTAGGAGAACTTGTCGAAAATGAAAGAGGCAAGTTCTAGGGATCTGTTCATGGACCAGGCCTGGTCCTGAAAAAACCTGAATTTTTTCTTTGATAGATAAAAAAAAAATTAAAACAAAAAAAAAAAAAAAAAGGAAACGGGCTGATGAGTTCAAAACATGGGCACAGCTGGCTTGTTTGAGCAGCCCTAATTCTTCTATCTTTTTCAGATCCAGTAGGTGTGGGTGACCAGTAGAGCGAAAGTTAGTGCCCTTGAAGCTCTGAAAAATTTACAAATAATATTTCCAGAAGCCAGATCCATGTCAATATCGTAGGGGATTTTAGAATTGGCACCTTGGAGAGTTCGTTCTGACTTTATTACTACCAAAAAGTTTATGCTTGGATTTGCCTTTTTCATTTCATCATATTTCTAGGGAAGCAAATATAGGAGGCATACACATTAGCAAAATAGGAGTGCCGAAGGAGGATATGTTTCATTAGTTGCCAATGCCTATATAATTGCTTGTGATTCCATTTACATTCTCTCTGTCCATCTTCTTGGTGAAACTTCATGAGCCTTCATCATTAATAAAGTTTCTTCTGTATCTCTAAACATTAATTTTAGATAGATAATGTTCATGTGTAATGGATGGTTCTATAGAGATTCATCTGGACTTGTGGACTTGGTTTGCTTAGCTCCACTAACATATTTAGCAATCAAGTCAACAGAATAGTATAAACTTTGTACTTCATCATTGAGGAACAATTGGACGTGAACCCTGACTTCACAGCATGATGCGAACAGTTTTACACAGAAAGAGGAGCTTGGCGGGCCAACAAGGAGTTGTGTTCCTCATGGATACAAGTCCAGAATGAAATACAATCTTTATAAGCTTCAAGAGATTCTTATTTTACTTTCTCATGATAATCCATGAATCAAGTAAACATAGAACAGTTTTTACCTCGGTCCTGCTAGGCATGATTGGCCTCCCCACAAACATCTCCCCCAAGAGGCACCCAGCACTCCAAAGGTCAATGCCAACACCATAATTGGTGGCACCTAACAACAGCTCAGGAGCTCTATACCAGAGTGTCACAACTCTGCTTGTAAGAGGATGCTTTTGATTGGGATCAAAATGGTTCGCAAGACCAAAATCTGCAATTTTCAGCATGCCATTTTTATCAATTAAGAGATTTGATCCCTTAATGTCTCTATGTAAAATACCCCTTTCATGGCAGTGCTGCAGTCCTGCAAGCAGCTGTTGCATGTAACACTTGACCTGAAAGGGAGGGAAGAAAAAAGATAAGGTGCATCCATAGAAGTTCAAATTTCCTTATTATGTTTGAGATCCATTTAGGAAGGCACAGAATATCTAATGCTATTTTTTTCATAGCAAGTTTAAACAACCTGTGGTTCTGTGAGCTTTCCATCTGGACGAGATACGAGTCTTGCCAAGTCTGAGTGCATGAAATCAAAGACCAAGTAAAGACTATAATGCATTCTTGAAGTAGCCAGGCCTTCAAGCTTGACAACATTAGGATGATCTAGCTTCTGTAGTATCAAGATCTCTCTTGCCATAAATTTCACGCTCTCGGATTCTGATGTGTCAAAGCGTACCTTCTTTAGAGCAACAATCTTACCAGTATCCATATCCCGAGCTTTGTACACATTGCTGTATGTTCCCTGGCCAATCTGCAACGACAGGGCTCAGACCAATTCAGTTAATAAGTAGCTGCTCTCATAATATTGGGTGCAATCTGATGAACCCGAATCAGATTTATTTAAAAACATTTTGGCAGAATGGACAGTTGCCATTCTGTTTCTGATGTGCATTTGAAAGTGCCGGTGAGGTAATATGATGTTTTGTCAACTTTTCTGCCCAAAATATAATTATACGTTCTGTAATGATTTGCTTTTGAGAATGCAGAAAAATTATATAAAACAAAATGTGGCTTCTGATTTTTGTGTTGCCCAGTGCATATTAAAACAGATCGCCATCGAGTTTTTGCCAAAAATATTCCAATAATTTGCAATTTTGGTACATCCTATTGCACTCTAAATCTTGAAATATGCAAATGATGCAATGAAAATGAATTCAAAAGTGAAATCTAAAGTAATAAACATATCATTTCATATTAAGAAAAGTCAATTGCTCATATTATGCAAAGAAAAATTCCACAACACCACCACAATGTTGGAGGTCCATATGAAATGCACCCAATTCCAAAAGGTACCAACTATCATCCATTCCTATTTTGCTTTTTTTCCACTGTTTTGTGTTTCCAAGCAAACCGGGAGCAAACAGTATTTCTATTACTTCTTGCAAGACTGTGCGCCGTTCAATTGAAGAATGTGGTTGGTCAAAAATCACAATCTTTTACACCAAAGATATAATTAAACTCGGTTAAAAAAACAACATATTCATTAGATATGCATCCATAACACTCATCAGACGCATTTTTTCTAGCTTTTCTTTCTAAAACACATTTGTTCAATCCATATTGAATCCCTCCCAAGTCCCAATATTAAGCAAACCCTCCTATTCAAAGGTACTAAATTTGAAGGAGTAAAGGTAAAAATCCACAAAGGCCCATCAAATCATAGAATTGTAATGGTTCCATCTGTAAACACTCCCACCTATTATCCTACACTACTCAATCCTCACATCTTTAAACACTCTTAGCAAGCAAATGGACCCTTTACAAATATCTTCATGCCTAAAACAATTGATGCATTTCCCAATCATTTCAAGAAATCCTATCCAAATAGTCAGAGGTGTTTTCAACTTCATCATAAACATTCATAATACTAATAATATCTAAGTTAGGAACTTCAACCAACCCAAAAAAAAAAAAAATTTGATTCAAACCTTATCGAGCTTGTGATATGATTCCGCACTCTTGGGAACCAATCCAGCAAGAGCTTCTCTTGGGATATTATCCGTGAGCCACCTCGGCCACCCGTCCGCCACCTCATCTCCACTGCTCTTCACCGACGCCGGCAGCGAAACCTTGCCGTCCCCGCGTCTTTCTCCGGAGAGAACCTTCCCGTCCTTCGCAATCGCACCAGAATTGGCCGCTGCACCGGCAGCTTCATCCCTCTGTTCGTTGCTGGGAAGCCTTCCAGAGAACTTAGCAGGAGGCAGCTTGACCGGCCCGGCGGCGCGGCTGCGACTGGCGCCGGCGTAGCAGTAGTTCATCTTCATCTGCTCGAGACTGCCAGGCGGGGAGTCAGGCGAAGGCTTCGTGACCACGCAACCCATGCCGGCGATTCGTACCTGGATCGGTCAGATCTTCTTCCGATTTCCCGCCAATTGGAGGAGATTTGAATTTGCATAATAGAGAGGGAGAAGGAGACAGGGAGAGATCCATATGGAAGATGAGGGGAAGTGACGTTAGCAGATGGGAAGAAGAAAAGGACAGGATAGCCGTCCAAGGACGGCTTTTGGGCTTGGATTGACGCTTATGTCTTGGTATCTTCTTCGACTTCTCCAAAGATAAGAGAAATTCCATGGCCTGCTCAAAGGCGGGAAACCTAACCACACCAAACCAGGAGAAAACGCTACTTTCAGCTTCAGGTCTCAGCTAGTCAAGAAGGATTGAATTTCTTCTTCTCCTCTTTTCCTCTTCCTGAGATGGAAGAAATGATGAAGTTATTGATCCAGCCCGTCCAACTCTCTCTCTTTCTCTCTCTCTCTCTCTAATGATCTGATGCCGATGCACATGGTGAGGGGACACAAAGGATGCTGGTGGGATCCTTGTGGCCATTTAGGATTGCAAATGCCGGGACCGGGTTCCAAATAAAGCAAGCATGGAACCTAGGCAAAAATTCAAGCTTAAATCTAGTTCCATGAAACCAGAATCAAATCCTTGTATGTTGCAACTCCATGGTTTGGATCCAAAACAGTTGCATCCGCATATTAACAATACAGATTTATTTTAAGGGCCAAAATAGCTTGAGCGTCGAGTGAAATTCGTCTTTGAGGTTCAACTTACCTTTAATCGTATATTTTAAAAAACTTTATATTGAAGATTCTTATCCAATTATACTCTGTATTTTATTTTCAGCTCTGGTGTCAAAATAAAATTCATATTTTGAAGTTAATGATGAATCAGATATGACACTGGATTTAGACCCAGAGTTGGATCTATAAGATGGAAACGAGCACACATCCACCAGAATTTCACTCTAGAGACTAGATCCAACCTGTTTGCAGCCCTAAACCGAAGTGCTGAGTTGTGTTAATTTATATTTAGTTCATCTTTCGAGTTAAAATAGTTGCTTCTTATATTTGGTTTACTTTACCACATTTTACCTAATTATGAAAATCAATGTAAAAGAAAAGATGACTTGTGGTAAAATCCATGGGCGGCTCCACGTAGATTATAGTGGAGTCAATTGATCCTACTGAGATCTGAAAATTTTATTTTATGAATTGAACTTATGGGAAGCTTTTGACCCCACTCAATTTAAGAGTTTCACCCCTCACATTAGCTAATTTTACACTTTTTCTTTGTTGCTGTGGTAGTGAACAAAAGTCACTATAAAATGCCTAAGTTAATGGGCCAACTGTCTACCAAAAATTAAATAAAATTAATGGGCCCACATTACTGATATATGCTCTAGCAACAAGTTTTTAGAACTTAAAGGAATTTATGACATTGCTAAAAAATTAATAGAGACAAAGAAAGATATCGTATACCAATTAATTTATTTGCTTTTAAAATTGGCGTTGATTTTACTAGCAGTGACTGCCATGGTAGAAAGAACTTTTTCAGCAATGAAATACGTAAATAACAGGTTGCATAACCGAATAGGAGATCAATGGATGAATGACTGTTTTGTTACATATATTGAAAAATATTTCGTTGCTAGTGTTGATAATGAATTTATTATGCATTGATTTCAATACATGAAAACCTGTTGAGGGCTGTTGTAGGAGTTTATGTATTTGGAATTTGCTTTTGGATTAAGAACTATTAGTAACAATTTATTAAAAAAAAAAATTTTTTCTAAATTCAATATTATCTTAGTCGGATTATTGGAAATAGATTATTTGAAAATTTTATACTATACTTGTCGAATTATCGAAAGTAAATGACAAATGTTGATAAAAGGATAAATAAATTTATTTGATTTGTAGAAGATAAATCTTTTGCTAACCCCACTTACTCAAATTTCTGGAGCCACCACTGGTAAAATCTACAGGAAGAAGGTAGCATTGGAGACTTCACTTTTTTGCTCTACTTTTTCATCCCAATATTTGACCATTGGGGTAACTTTACCTTTGCATTTTAATTCCTATGAATGTTTACAACCACAAGAAGAAATGACCAACGGGTCAGATTTTCCTCTAGGTCCCCATATGATCAGTTAAACCAGCCCGACCCTCGCCTGCGTCTTATAAAGTTATTCAGCGAGAAACACAGCTTTTATTTAACCATTAGGCCCCTACCCTTTTATTAATCGAAGAATCTCATATTTGTATGGAAAAGATGGGTGGACAGTACATAATCTAATTCAACTATACCTAACACAGAAGCATGCAATATGAGCTCCAAAAGATGAGGCTTACATAAGTTGAACAGTTCTTCCCTAGCTCTCAAGAGTTTGGTTACATCATCATCATCAAAACATTTTCCCAACTATGTTGACATCAGCTCGTTCAGAATTACATGCACCATCAAATGAAATAAATACAGGCCCTGCAATTACCAATGAAATAAATACAGGCCCTGCAAACTCTACATACATCAAGTCCTCATCTTGCCTAATTCTTTCTGGCAGTACAGTATTTAGCCAAAACACTAATAAGCTCCAGATTCCTTGGGCCCCCATCTCTACTGATATCCTCTCAGATTACCTGTTATTGCGAGTAACAAAGACCAATCAACTTTAAACAAAAGGATATGCAAACAGATGAAACTTCATTTACATGCAAAACAGGTGCCTGAACTCTTGAACTTCGAAAATTAAAGAGGGGCCCTCTAGAAGCACAACCGATGAGACCTGTTAACCAGTCAAATTCAGTTTCCGTACACTAGTTAGCCACTGTAAAATCGTCCCGAGTAGGATCTCTTGCCATCAACTAAATTTGGGCCTTCCATGCTTTTTCCACTATAAACAGTATATGATTTTCCCTCATTTTATATGGAATCTTTTTAGTTAATATAACAGTACCTTTACTGAGGATAAAAATATTGCAAATCACGCAAGAGAAATTATGTATTCACTAATGAAGATTCCAAAACACATTTTAATTGGTTCAAGTTATTATTATTGGTGCAGTCTGACTGTTAAAATCACCTACTAGAAAGCCACACCCACAATAACAATCACAAAGCTGTCTACTGTTCACAATTTCAGCCACATGGATGCTAGTATTGCCCTCATTTGGGGTCGGCAAAGAAGCTGTTGATCGATGGCATTATCTCTGGGGCTCGGTTACGCACAAACTTCCTCAGACCATGCTCGGCATACTTCTCCCCCTCTGAAAAGTTCTCCAAAATTCCAGCTGCTCTGTTCTCCTTGTTGACCCTGGATTTTAGAGAAACAAACACAGTTCAGATATGTATATTTCTCATTGTATAAATCAAAAGGGTCCAGTGCAGTCCCCCAGCTGCAGCTTAGCTGGGTTAGGGTAAGCTGGGTTAGGGACATGTGGGAGTAGAGTGCAAAGTTTGAATCCCATTGTATTCCTCTTTTGGCGGCAAGTCAATGACACTGAATGATTAAGTAGAACTTCAAAGTGATGCTTGCTATCATATGCAGAGTACCACAAAATTGATGGACTTATTGAATTTATATAAAATGACCAACCATTTTTTTTTTTTTCTTTTTATCTTGTAATCTCAAATCGTGTGAAGCACTTGAAATATTTTCAATCCCCTGAATATGTATGTTCATACTAGTACAACCACCTATGCGAGCAACCAAACAAGCCAGCCATTTTATTAAAAAAAAAAAAAAAAACCAACGCATGTTGTTGGTGGGGCTGTATGCCACATTGGTGATTTTCATCAATTTGATCTTAGGCGAAGAAATTGGTGGCCAAAAACATTAGGGGAAAAATAGGACAGCTCAGAGTCATTGCCTATAAATGTACAGCTAGTGCTGGGCCATCCTTCGTTATCAAAATAAATAAATAAAAGTTCAGCTAGCATCATCTAAATGCAGCTGGTATTTGTTAGATGTCTGGCCCACAAGGTCATCTTGTGGCCAGCCAACCCACTTACATGCCATGTGTCCCAGTGCAATTTGATACCAGATGATGTGGCACATGAAGTCGTTGTGCTGTCTTCTTCACTAATTATAAGACAAATAAAATAAATTCTCATAAACTGAAGAAATTTATGATCCTCAACCAAGGCTACTATGCATATCCTCAAACCTTAAAAGTATATGATGCAGTGAGATCCAAGAAGAAGTGGGCCCCTAATGGACCCTACCAAGAATGATTTACTTTCTTTAAATAGTTTAGTAATTTTAGTAATTTGATATTTTAGTGATTTGATTTACTTAGAGATTTTAGGGAGTGATTTTAGGAATCACTGAGTAATGGTTGTTTCTTTATTTAGACCATTCCTCTATTATAAATAGAGATGGATGCTTGATTGTAAGTTATGCTATATTGATAATAAAAGTTGAGAAGTTTTCTCGTGAGTTCCCTTGGGGTATTTCCCTAGGCCCGTTTGGTAATTTACTTTTAAAATAAAGTGGAGTGAAGTGAAATAAAAAGAATGAATAAAATATAAATGAGTTATGATGATATTTTATTTTTAGTTATTTGGGATGGAATATTTTTGACTTTTTGTATGGGGAAATGGAGTTTTTTTGTCCTTTAGTGAGTAAATGTGGTTGCTTTTTTATTTTTTTTGGAAAAGATGGAGGGAATTTTTTGGAAAAGTGCTTTTGATGGGATATTTAACTTGACTTCACTCTACTTGACTATATTAGTAAAATTACCAAACGGGCCATTAAGTGATCTTAGGGCTTGAGTCTTAGGACTCGATCTCACCATCGGAGGTGTAGATCTTCAATCGTGGCCTCCGGGCTGCGCCATCAATTGGTATCACAGCGAAGATCCAATTTTGGATCGCCATTCAAATCACCGATTTGAGGTAACCGTGAACCCCGTTTCCTTCCATCAGTTGCATCATCCTCTACAAATCATCCCAACCCATCATCATCATCAATCAGACCATCCCTGCCCAGCAAAATCAGAACCCACACCACTTTTCCTCTTCTCACAGCCAATTCCAGCCCATCCGCCACCCCTGCAATCATTCGGAATCCATTCCCCATCATCATAACCAACACTCCATCCAGCCGTTCATCACCATCACAGTACATCAGTCACTCTCGTCACAAATCCCAGCCCTAAATCAAATTTTCCCCCAAAACCCACATCTCCCGAACCTACTTCCCAGTCCACAGAACACCTCACTAAAAACACAAATCCTTTTCCAAAACATCTCCCGAAACCAAAACCCCAACCCATCCCCAAACCCAGCAGAACCAGAAGATCGCAATTTCCCCTTCGCTTCCATTCCAGAACCAGATATATAAATATATATATATATATATAAAGAAGAAAAGAACAGCACAGCACAGCAAAAAGAAGACGAGAGAAGCAGAAAGCAGCAGATAAGAAAGGAAAGGAAGGAGAAACAGAAGAAGAAAGAGAGCAGAGAGCAGAGAGTTGAAAAAACAAAATTAAAAAAAAAAAGGAGAAAAAGAGGAGAGAATAGAAAGAAAGAGGAAGAAGGAACTTTCCGCAGCTGTCACCATCCATCATCCCCGCAGCCATCACCTGCAAGCACCCAGCCACACCATCGCCGGCACAAACGCAGCAGCCCAGCGCCTGCAACACCAACCACCATTGCCAGCACCCCTCCTTCCCAGTCATCGCCAGCACCCCACTCACCACCATCCACCTTTGCACAGTGCCAGCAGCCATCGCCATCTCCAGCCAGGCAGCTCCCTTTGTTCCTCTCTTAAGTCGAAGGTAACAAGCAACCTGTATTCTGCATTTTGTTTTCTCTTTTAAGTCTCTCCACAAGACCCAAGGCAGCACCAAGCATCAGCTCTTCTCTTCACACGAGCCATTCCCAGGCACTACCCAACCCAGCTTTTGAGTTGGGCCTGAGTTTAGGCTTGACTTGCAGTTTTGGGCCTGATCCAAGTCCAGCTTCAACCCGACCCAGCCCACCAATTAAAAAAAAAAAAAATTCAGAAATTTGCATCATTTATTCAAGTCAATATGAAACTTTTTGGGAACCCCATTAAAATTCAAAGAATTATGTACCAGCGCAAATGTGGCAATTGGTATTTTAAAAATGAATTCTATTTTAAGGAATTTCTCAACTTGACGCAAGAAAATTGGACGGTTGATGAATACACCCGCCACTTTCGAGAATTGTATGAGATATGCGAATTAGAGGAAGATGAGAGACATGATTTAGCTCATTATGTCCATGGCTTGAGACTAGATATCTTGGAAAATATGAATTATTGCAAAACCAGTCAAAATGCAACTTCGAAGCCATCCGTGAAGCCATCCGTGTTGAGCGCATGCTTCGAAAGTCTCACAGGCAACAACGTCGACAAAGAGCTCATATTGTGGAAAGACTTTTTGCAGGAGAAGAAAATCCCACTCGTCATTCGCAGACTCCTCAATACCAATGAAGAAGAAGAAGAAGAATGGCGACAAGCTAAGAAATTTCACACGCGGGTGATAGTCATTGACAAAGCTGTTAATGTGGTTATTGACAATAGTAGTGCGATTAATGTTGTCGCACAAGAGGTTATTGACAAGCTTAATTTGCCCAATAAGAAGCTTCCTAAACCCTACCAAGTCACATGGTCTAATGGTCATGCCATTCCCGTGACTCACAGATGTTTGGTATCTTTCAAGCTTGGCGGCTATGAAGATCAGATTTTGTGCAATGTGATCCATATGAATATTGCTCATATCCTTCTTGGACGTCCATGGCTTCTTGATCGGAAAGTGCATCATGATACAGAGGCAAACACATATACCCTTTTCAGGAATGGAAGATGGAGTAGACTCATGCCAATGACATCAACATTTCAATCGTCATCTGCCCCTTCAACAAAAGCACCACAAAAGGAGCAAAAACTTGAAAAAGTAGTCATGATTGCACCAAAAGAGCTGACTTCGCACAACACAGATGACATTGAAATACAAGTTCATGACAACTCTGATTTTGTGGGTACAAGCAATATTGATCAAGGTAGTGCCACTTAGAAGCTGCAACGGGTTGAGAACATACAAGGTCAAGAAAATATTGAAGACTCTGACCAAGTTAGCAAAAAGATTGAACATCCGGTAAGTTTCATTGTCAAGCCACTTCTAGAAAATCCAATTGCATCATCGGAAATCAAACCAATTGTCCCAGTGGTTTCACAAGAAGATCAAGTTCTTGCAGATTCCTCACATTGCCTTCATCTTCAGGGATGATCAACAATGGAAGCTTGAAGATTGCACTCAGATATGGCAGATTTTACAATTGCAGCTTCTCATGGAAGGAGCGCACGTTCGTGCTAAATACAAACATCAGGCGAAGCGATACTTCCAATCTACTTTTCCCTGGTTGAACTGATTGCGTCAAACTCCCAAGCCATGCCATGCAGATCAGAAGAAAAGGCAGACATTTGTGCGTTTAATTTTCGACCCAGGCAGACCTTTTCCGAACTTGTTGGTCAGATTCTCTCCTGTGTTATCGACCTTTCAACTCGCCGGAGTCAAGTTTTTCCGAGAGGGAGAGAGTTGATGCAGTGAGATCCAAGAAGAAGTGGGCCCCTAATGGACCCCACCAAGAATGATTTACTTTCTTTAAATAGTTTAGTAATTTGATATTTTAGTGATTTGATTTACTTAGAGATTTTAGTGAGAGATTTTAGGGAGTGATTTTAGGAATCACTGAATAATGGTAGTTTCTTTATTTAGACCATTCCTCTATTATAAATAGAGATGGATGATTGATTGTAAGTTATGCTATATTGATAATAAAAGTTAAGAAGTTTTCTCGTGAGTTCCCTTGGGGCATTTCCCCTAAGTGATCTTAGGGCTTAAGTCTTGGGACTCGATCTCATCGTCGGAGGTGTAGATCTTCAATTGTGGCATCCGAGCTGCGCCATCAGTATACAACAAATGGCCATCACGCTCATGATTGAGTGGTGTTGCCACCTTAGTTTCACACAAATGACATGCCCAGCGATCAATCCTAGGTCCTCAAGCATTACTCCTAGTTCAGTAGCCCAACATCGTGGCACAACCCCGAAAGCTTGATCGAAAGTGTAGACCAATCTCGATGAGATTGATCGAATCCAAAAGATGCCAGCCCTAGGGCACAAGACAAGCCATAACACTCCATAAGAATAACTCACGATAGTTTTTTTGATTGAATAAGCATAGGAAATAACAAGAGAGTTCTTCTGTATTTATAGAAGACGGTATTTCTAAACTAATAAGAATACTAATAATAGGACATTACTTAATCCTACTCTAAATAGAATTTAGAAAAAAATCATATTAAGCAACTAAGTAATACTACTAATATCTAGAAAATTAGAAAGTCATGTGGACCCATTGGATGGTCCATCAGGGGGGCCTGTGGGCCCTAGTCTTCTGTCAGGCTGCATCACATCACCAAAAAAAGGGAGTATACAATAACAATGCCTACAGCTCGCTGATCACAAAAAATGTCATCCTGATGATGCCCAGCAGACAACAGAATTTTACTCAACAGAGAATAGATATTGAGTTGGAATCTGTCTCTCCTGAAATTTTCACCCGTGGGAACATCTGGATGCGACTTTCCGATCAGACCATCAAAAGGTGTGGAGCCCAAGGCCCTCTTAAATTAAAAAGGCCGACTATGGAGTACATGCAGAAATGATTGCAGGAGAACATTCCTCTCTCTAAGATCGAGAAACATTTTCCCCATTTACGGGAACATGTAGAGAACCATAAAATTACACAAACCTAAGCAAAACCAAATTCAAGAAACAGAGCACACAAATATGAATTATGATGCCTATCCTAACCCATGCTAAGGTTCATTCAAATGCTGTGAACCCCAAATCCAAGCCCAACACATGACAGTTGAATAGGCTAACTGGCTAAGTAAACACCTATAGAAAGTGTAACATGTCAGACTTCAGATGCTACAATCATACAATGATAACGTTGTCCCAATAATCTGCTCATGTTACCATTCAAAAAAATAATAATAATTACCTGCTCATGTTCCTTAAACAGAAGTAACACATGAATTCAATAGTGCAGCCACACTACATTACGAGTATCAGCTGAATCAGTTATCAGCTAGTAAGGCAAGAATAATAGTCCACATAGTTTCCTATAAGCATGTACTGATAATATGTCAACGCAGATTAAGGATTAGATATCATCAAATCCAATGTAAAACATATCACCAAATGAGCCCCTTCGGCAAGGATTTCATCACAATTGATGTAGGGCCCACCACATCATTAAGTGGAGATGTCCAACTAATCATCAGAAACATGTGCAATGACATTATCATTACCAGGATAGAATGCCAAATGCACGAAGACAAGTAGTTGTTGTTCCCTCAAATCTTTCTTTTCACACTGAAGATTGTTGGGGCTTTAGCCCACTTTTGATTCAGATTTCAATTATCAATGAATGATCAGATATTTTTCGTATTTCCCATTGGATTGCCAGATCCGACCCATTAAACTCAGTTCCCAGATATCGTTTCTGAATCTCTTGACAAGCTTTGTTGTGCATCAAAACTGATTGTGTATGACAATTTTAAGTTATTGATCTAACGTAAAGTATTTGTAAGCCATTTTATCAAAAAACTTGGTAGTCGAGATTCCCATCTCTGATACCAAGCTGATGCAGGCCCTATCAGGTGAAGGGGCAACAACTCCAAAGAAGGGAAAATAAGAGGATCAATAGCACCTCATGACTTGGATCCATGCGAAACTGCATCAATTCCGCACTTGCAGAACACCACACACATCAAAAAACCATCCACACATAGAGAAACTTTAAAAGAGGGAGAAATCCAGAGCAGTAAACGATTGGAATAAGAACAAATGGTGTTTGGTGGGGGAAGAATCGGAACGAAATATATTGATCGATATCAGATCTACGCATCAAGAGGAGAAGAGAAGAAAGAAAAGGAGGACCGACCTCACTTCGGGATTGATGAGGATATTGCGAGCCAGTTGCATCCCGCAGATTCCAACAGCGAGCCCTACTGCCGCGAACAGCGGATAAACCTAGCAGCATCGACGACAACAACAAGAAGATCCAGATATGAAAATTGAAATAGCTAGGGAAAAAAAAAGTGCAAAAGAGGGTTTAGAAAGGAAGGAAACGCATACCTCGGGCCTCAACCATCGATTAACAGTGGAAGATGCCATTGACACAACAAAAGGGAAGAAGCGAAGACGATGATCACCACCGACCAAGAAAGCTGGCTTGCGAATGAGAAAACCCTACACGGGTCTTCAAGTTCTATAAATATAGATATATAGAGGATTAGGTAGAGTAGAGGAGAGAAGGTCAAGTTTAACAGCGTAAGTGTAACCCTCGGGTCGAGCATTTTGTATAATTTGTGCGGCCTCCATTGACTATTTGTATACTATCGAAAGTCATTTGGTTGTGAGGACGGGGGAAGATTTACCCTGTAGCGCTCCGCTCGAGCATTTGTATGAATTTGATCGGCCTCCAATGTACTGTAGATAATTTGGCGAACTTCGACTTCAAAATGCATGCGCTTTTTTATTTGTAGGGCATCCGAGTAGGGCAGCCGAGTAATCAAAGTTGATTTATTAAAATTTTGATAATATTAACCACAAATAATTTATGAGATTTTTATGGGAAAAAATAATTTACTTAGTCAGTTTACCGAACATAAAATATTAGGCAAACATGCACCTAATAGAGAATCAGTATAGGATTCCTAACCTTTTTACCTTTTTTCTTTTTTGTCGAATTCCACCTTCAATTTTAACGCTAGAGGTCGAATTCGATCTGGTAAGTGACAGCCGAGGGTCGCATTCTACCGTAATTGTACATAAGTTTTTCTGACTTTAGGTACTTAGAGGCGGTCTTTTAATTTGAAACTAACACCTGCATCGAATTCGACCATGAAGAGCACGAAAGCAAGTCAAGTGTCATGATGTGAGTGAAAATGTGTTGTCTGTGCTTTCATTCCAGCATCGAATGCGACCCTCGACTGTTACTTACCAGGTCAAATTCGACCTCCAATGCTGAAACTGAAGGAAGAATTCAATCACAAAAAAAATGATAAAAAAAGTTAAGAATCCTATACGAGTTCCCTACTAGGTGCATGTTCGCCTAATGCTCCATGTTCGGTGTACTGGCCACATAAAATGTTTTTTTAGATAAAAGCCTCATAATTTTATTAAAGAATGTAAAATGAGAACTTCTGTCAATTCAAATGGCTATTTTGTGTCAACATGCTCATGGTTGAGTAGTATTGATATGTTCGGCACTCGAGATCTTCTACTCCTTGTTTAGTGCAGCAACGAAAAGTTAGGCTTTTCCGCTACTTTCTTTTGTATTTCGTCGCTATAGGGCACTCCATTTTCTCATCTAATCATGTCAAAATCGTAGAGTCGTGGAGAAGGAAATAGCTCTACACAAACATATCCTTAGTTTCACACACAAGGATTTATATAATGTTTGTTTGGGCAATTTTTTGTTAAAAATAGGTTATGAGGAAGTATTTTGAAGGGACTTTGAAACGCCTTCAAATTCTTGTGGTAAATTTTATCAATGAAGTTTTCTCAAATGTTAATTTTAAAAATGATTTCTTATTTATAGAGTTTAGCATTTCACAAGGCAGTTTTAACCACGTTGATGTATATGATTTTTCTGAAATCTTGATCAATCAAATTTTATTACAAAATATCCCTTATAAGCATGCCCAAACCGTGGTCAATCCATGGAAAACATTGATTTCTATCGGATAAGATAGCATGGAACGTTGTTCGAACCAGTAGATCAGGCCCTCGGCATCGACTCGCTCTCCAATTGGAAGGTTAGAATTCTCTCTTTTTCATGTCATCATTTTTCCTTTAAAGGACCTGTGTAGAGAATTAGGGCCCATTCGATAACTCTAAAAATAAGCACTTATTAAATGATTTAGAGCTTATGAAAATTTAGAGTGTTTGATAAAACTCTAATCATATTTTAAAATTATAACTTATATTTAGAAATAAGTGATTTTAAGCTTTTAAACATAAGCGGCTTTGAGTAGCATTTTTTTCATAATTTTTTGTTTTCTAAAGTTTGGTAAGCCATTTCACGATTTCTGTCTCTGTTATTATTCTCTTAGCACGACCATCCCAAAAGAAAACGATGAAAACAACTTATTTAGATGGTTATCAAATACTCAATTATAAAATAAGAACTTTTTTTTTTATAATTTTACCAAACAGTCTAATTATAAATTTGAACTTAAAAATTAGACCTTTGATTTTAGATATTAATTTAATTAGCTCTTATTAGATAGAATAGAGTTACAAACATGACCTTAGTCTGCTTTTTAAGGGGGTCAATTATTCATTTATTTGCACACATTTGTATTTATAAATTTTTCACATGCCTAACAGCTACACATCGTCATGTTTGTTTCCACAGGTTTACACATACGATATATAAATAAATAAAATGTGAAAATGGGGTGTAAATAAAACCATTTACACGCTAAAATCTTCACACCTACAAAATGTGTGAAAGTGATTCTAGCCCCCTCTTGGAAAAAAAAAAGGCATAAGTAGTCTCCATGCAGTGTTTTTTTTTTCCTTGTAGATCCCATCAAATGTCTTTGTTTTTAATTCATATGAGCCCCATTTTCATTATCCAAAGTGTTCATTTTTGTTTATTGATCTAATAAATCCCAAAACCTTCAAAATAAGATATTATATATGTACTTTTGTGGACACCAATTCATGATCCAAACCATTAAATATTTTTGAATTAATAGAAAACATCAAAACATACAATTTCATGTGTTAGTTATTCACGAATTTGAGAGATTCATGAAGAACCCCAAAAAACTTAATACATTTAAGACAATTGGATGTACTCATTTAGTTAAGTGAAATTGGTGATTTTGACAAGCATGGTGTGTAACATTTACACATATGCTATGACATATGTAAAACCCATTTTCCAATCCCATTCATAAAAAGCAAACAACTACTAAACATCCTAACCATCCACTGTGCCACTACTTATACTTGGGGCAATTATATGAATGAGCTGGATCAAACAAAGATGGGCCCGATCTCTTGGCAGTTAACTTTGATCTACATAATAGGTTTTTTTTTTCTAATCCTAACAAATGTGTGATTCGTCTTTGTGTTTGTAACAAACAAATCAGATCTTATTAAAGCTTCTGCTAATGCCAAAGTCTAACAAAGTCAAGTAACTCCACGGCGAGTTTAACTATGTTCTTCATAAAGAACGGCTCCTTACCCGAGTGGTAAAGAGTGTTCGTTTTTACTTGGCTGTCCGGGGTTCTAATTCTGTATACGTCACCTCTTCCTGCATGTATGGGCTCATTTTCCACTTGTGTGAGCTTTCTTAACAAATGTGTGCCGGTGCATCCTTTCTACTTGAGTGGGCTGCTTTTTCTTAGGCATGCGGGCTCTCTCTTGGGTATCAGCCTGCTTGGCTCGTTAAAAAAAAAAAAAAAAACTATGTTCTTAATTAATTGGTTAGAGTCCGTAAACTATTAGCCCTTCTGGTCCAGCTGGCTTTTTAATCACGGCAGGGAAAACCATTCCAATTTCCGAACCGTGTATAACTTAACCATCCACAGAAAGTCAAAACAGATGGCTGTATTTTGTTATAAGAAAAGTAGAGGATCTTCGCGTGTGTAACTTTGACAATTTTGCAAGATGAGTCCTGCACAACCATTTTGAATGGATCGAATGGGGCACGCCACACAATGTTGTTTTTCCTTTTTGCTCTGTTTGTGCAAATGTGGCCCATATGTCATAATTAAAGCTTATGGGCCTGACTGGGCTGTTGTAGTTTTTGGATACATCCAATCCTCTTGGCCAGTTATAGTTTCTTTTGGTTGACATTTTTTTGAACAACTTTTAATTTTATTAGGGTTTTGGATTAAAATATATAAAATGTTTAGTATAAAGGCGATGACATTTGAGTTCCAAGAGATTTTAGGTTCCCCTTGGATCGATCAAAATCATTATTGGTCATTGGTCAAAACCTTTCTATATCGAGTAATCCGATTAGATATCTGCAGAGTTTTAAAATCATGATGATGGCTTGAAATTTTACTGCATTTATGCTGGTCTCAAACTTAGCTGAATTTGTTGTCTCATTCTGGAAAGTAGCTTGGAAACCCATAAAAAGCTTAACTTTAAAAATCTTGTTTTTAACCTGCCCAAATCAGAGTGACTCACATGACTCAATAAATCAGAATCAATCAAGTCAAATCCTGACCACATTTAAACTACTAAGCGGTAAAAACAATGCGATGGTAATTGACAGCTTTCCTAGTGGTTGATTCTTTTTTTAGTTTTAAACATATTGAAAAGTATTTTTATTGTTTTCACCAGCTTCAAAGTTTTGATAAGAATGGTTAGGTAAAAAGATTAAATATGGTAGAAAGAAGTATGATCCAATTGTCTCGGCAAAGCTCTGAACTGACTCGGCTCATTGCTAGCCCTCGTGCCAATTGTCTGAAAAAATGTGACTTAGGTTATTCAAACAAATTAATCATCATATGCCCATACTAAGAAGTGTGATCCAAAGAGAGATGACAACGGCCTGGGTTGGGTTGGGCTCATAGCCTAAGTGGACCCATTCGAATATGGAATTACTAGTAGCGACCAGTATCCTACCAATTTAGATCCAGGTTACGAAGCCTGTACACTTACCCAGGTTTCAACTACAGACAGGTTTCAGGACCCAGACCCAAACAAGGGGCGGAAAGATCTATAATCGAGCTCAGCCTATTTCTTTATCAGAATTCTAAGAATTCATGTCTGAAGGAATTTCAAATTCTCTAAAAGTTGTCCCCTTATGTGGAAATCCAAATATCTCTTTTGAATGGATGATTTAAAATTCCAACAAATGATATAGATAGTAGAATTTCAAGAATAAAAAAAGGTCTTTTTGGGTGGTTGAAATTTGAAACTCTAGTGAAAGATGACAAGGGACAAGATGTCATATCATGTCCAAAAAAACCCAACCTCTAAAATTCTAGTCATAAATTCCAATAAAGAAATAGGCCTTAAAATATTTATATACTATAATTAATATACTTATTTGAGTATAAAATGTACAGTTACAGTATCAGGTATTCAGGTTCCTCGTTATGAAACTAATGGATCTGACTGGACCCAGTTTTTATTTGCGTCACTACATGGACCCGAGCCCAGATCCAAATGAAAATGAGACAACAAATTGGGCCCATACCTTATTCTTTGGCTTGATTTTGGTGTTCCGGTAATCCGGACCCGTTTTCATCCCGAGATCCAAACAAATTGGGCCCATTCTATAAAGCAGTGGATTTTCAAGCTAATTTTAACTGTTAGTTTTGAGTACTCTCTATAATTTACCCGCATTTATCACCAATCTCTTGTACCCTTTCTCAACATATTCTCATTTTCTTCTCACATCAATTCTTTTACTTCATTTCTCTTAAAGGATTCAAAAAAGAGGTAACTCAATTCTTTTATTCTTTGTTTAAATTTTTTTGCCCTATCTATACTAAATCATTGGTATTTGATAATGATTTACGTTATTTGAACTTCTTTTTAATTGATCTTTACACATATTATTGAAAATTTAATCAGTAAACACGGATTATTGTGGCTGGTACATTTGTTTAGCCCACATTTAGTACAGATTAGCACGGATTATTGTGGCTAGTACCTTATTTTTTTTGGCACAATGTGACATCTTATCCGAAGTCCAATGCAGGTCTTTGATGTGTTGACTCAAGCTTGCTTGATTTATACTTCTCCATCTTCATTGAACCGAATATGTACTAATTATGTAGGCATGTATCCATCTCATAGTTTAAATACTCAATTCTCACTCATCAAAACTCATCTGTGTTGCTTGCCTCAGTAAGTCACTGTTGGGTGAGTCAAACAAGTCGTGGTGAGTCACTGAATCAATAACTGACTGACTTGTCAGGGTTGATTTGCTCGATGAGTATATTATCCAAGCTCTCTCTCCCCACTTTTGGTTAGGGTGTGTCAAAGTCTGTAACTTTGGCCTTGAACCTTTTTTGTTCTTTTTCCTCCTCCTCCTTCTTTTCTTCGATCTGCTGCCTTTTCCAAGTTCTGGTGTGGCATGATCTGGAAAAATGCTACCGTTCTCTTTGTACAAAGGGTTCCCAACTCTAAAACCCAACCCTTTTTTTGGGATATGTTAATGCACATTTATCTTCTAAATAAAAAGGTTTTTCAACTATGATTCAACCTACTGGCCTTAAAACGAGGCTTAAGAGCCTGTTTCTATATCAAAATTCGAAGAATTTATATATGTGAGAATTCCAAATTCTCCAAAAGTTGTCTCCTTAGGTTGAATTCCAAATTCCTCTTTTTTATGGAAGATTTGAAATTCCAACGAATGGTACAAAGAGTGGAATTTCAAGAATTCCAAAAGGGTTTTTTGGGTAGGAATTTGAAACTCTAATGAAAGAAACACAACATTTTAAATACCAGGGACAAGATATCACATTATGTACAAAAAACTCCAACCTCCCGAATTCTAGTCATAAATTTCGGTAAAGAGCGTGGCATATTCACTATCGCAATCTGCCACTTGGAAGAAAAAAAATGCCCATGTACTGGGTAGAGTGTATGACAAACCCCGACCCGCTTCAACAACCGGCCTGGACTATGACCCAACTTCAGGCCAAATAATAAATCCGTGCACATTATTATACATGATAATGTTAGTATATATAAATAAATTATATAAATTATATATTATAGACTAAAGTTATGAGTTTTGCATGGAACCGAATACAAATGTAAATGGGCCCAAACTGACAGGCTGTGGACCTAGACGTAGACCTGAAGATGGAAATGATCTGAATCCGGTCTGAAAGAGTCCACACCATCATTTTATTGGGTTGGATCCTCTTCTTAATTGGAGGTCTATTGGCATATTTGAGTCCTCATTGAAGTCTGCTGTAGAAGTCTACAGCATATTTGAGACCTCATTAGTGAGATGGTAGAAGAAATTAGTTTGAGATCCGCTATGGCCAGCATTAGGATGATCCCTTTTGGTGGCATCCCTGTCTTGAAAATGAAAATAGAAGAAGTGACAAGCCGAATTCAACTTTGGTGCGATTTTTCAAATCTATTTTTCGTGTCTATTTGACTTAAAATTAATTTAGATAAAAAAATTTAAGTACTTTTAAATATTTGAAAAACCTCATATAAATATCTGATTGAATCAGCTTCAAACAATTTTATCTCTTATTCAAAAAGTAATCAAAATATAACTTTTTAAATAAACATGAATGTACAAAGTAATCAGATTTTGTCTTTCTTTTACATGATTGCTCATATAGCTTGATGAGTTTGCACAAACTATTTTTACTTTACGACTATATAAGATAACTTTGTACATAAAACTTTTCCGAAACTTTTAATTTGTTTTTTTCCAATCGAAGCATAAATGCCGAGGAATCTATTTATAAACAGGTCTAATAGAAATAATATTTCAACCTCGAGCAAACTTATTTGGTGAATATTGAGCCCACAAACATACCAATAATAATTATTATTATTCTTTTTTTGTTTTAGCCAAAATAAAATCTGTTAAAATTAGAGATGTAAATGAGTTTCCGATTCTCCAATTATCCGGAGATTCTGACCAGCTAAAAACCAGATCTAGGTCCTTATTTAGGCTCCGAAAGTAAATGGGTCAAAGTCCGGTTCCACTTTAATTCAGACCCGTAAATTCGATGCCCAATGTATTACATTAATTTTTAAAAATCTTTTCTAAAAATTAAAATCTTTTAATATCATTCCCTACTTAAAGCCGAATCCGTATTCAAAACCGTTCTATATGTAGTTCTTAAGTGAAGAAGTTGATTTCAAAACGGTTCGGGATCCATACACCCGGACCGGAACGCCCGGTTTACAACACTAGTAAAAAACAACACCGGTCAAAAGCATGTGGACTCTTTTGTTACATTCAAACGCCGACCCCCTCCCCCAACCTAACCACGACACGTGGACAAATGCTGTAGTCAAATCTACTCAGAGGGCGGGTCAAATGGGCCCTACCTGGTCCAAAACTCACATCTCAATCCCAGTTTCCAGTCAGTCAGTGACTTAAAACATTGTAGTCTTTCACACCTTTCGTACAATCTTTTCGAAATACCTCTCTCTGTCTCAATCTCAATCTGATCATATATCATCACATCACAATTCACGACGACTGGCTGCCAGCCAGACTCACCCGCCCAGTGCTTGCAACTTGCAAGTCTTCGAATCGCGATCCATCGATGCCGCGCACGTTAGCACGAAACGTGCACTCTCGTGAGTTGCAACAGAAATCGAGCAGCAGCGACTCCTTTGCTCACACGCACCAAATCTCAGAACCGCCAAAAAAAAATACGTACTGCTCCGAAGCTTCGTATTCCCTGCCAACCTGGCATCAATCCAAGCCGTCCCACTACCAAAGTTGTCGCATCTCGAGGCCCAATCAATGATCTCTGCTTGCCACGTCCGTTTTTCCAGAATCCGAAACGCGACTCTGCTTCCATGTCAAGGGTGAAGGGGACGCAGAGATTCGCTCTGCTCTCTCTTGACAGAGCTTGGATACGAGATCTAGTCCACCAATTAGCGACTGCCACGTATGTGCTTTTGGGAAGCCCGGTCGAGGATATTGCTAAACTTTGATATCGGTTTCGTCGTATCGTAGCGGAAGATGACGTTGTATCGGACAAGACAGGGGACGAAGAGGGAAGGTGGGACTGGGTCTATCTATCTATATCTATCTGATCTCTGAAGTCTGACCTGAGATGAGAAGTGATAAGAAAAGATGGTCATGATTTCTTCCTTACGAGATTTTCGGACAATAAATGTGGGTGTGTGTGGGGGGGGCCTGCTACTACCTGCAATCATAGACGGTAGTCTCCGTACACATCGAGAACATCTGAAAACATGCAGAGAGTTGGGTACTTGTTCTGTCATAGAAGAAGAGCCCACCTAGGCCCGTGGACGAAATTGATGTCATGTGGTTTGGTTTACATATCTGGACCTGAGGAGTGTGTTGAATTGAACTACAGATGGACCGTGTTTTCTCTACTCCAAACTGCAATAAGATGGATTATGAGGGTGGTGAATTCGGATTTTCTGACATGGCCCCAGTGGCTCCATATTAGTGGAGTTGCAAGGGCTGCCAGTAAGATTCTGAGGGACTTTTTAAAAACAGAAATCAAAAGAAATTTCAGGTTTACAATGGATGTTGGTAGCAGTCCAATGTCATGGGGTGATGATTAGGACATATTTGCGCAAGAGGAGGCAAAGTCAGTGGAATACTTGTTGGTGTTTTATATGTTTTTCGTGGAAAAAGAAAATTGTCATATCAAGAAAACTCATGGAAGATAAATGCCAACGAAAATAATTTCCATGGGAGCACCAAATCCATGTTTGGTGCAGCAAAGGATTCTTCGTTGAAATTGTATTTTTTTATGTTGGATGAAGCCGTGGATATCTTAGTGAAAACGATACCCTTACATCAAACCAAAAAATACAAAATAATGGCATCAATCATGCATTGATATTACGAAAAGATGACACCAATCAAACAAAAAATAAACTGAAGAGAAATTATGTGATGAGATTGCAATAGTAGAGAAACTTCAAAGCAAAATATAGATAAATTGAAGAGAAAATTTAAAAAAAAGGTACCTTGGAGAGAAATTGCGAAGCAATGGCCTAGTTACGCCAAAAATTGAATCAAACACATGCAGAGCATCAATGGTAGAGGATGTCTCACCTTGTATCCAAAGCCCTAACAACTCATTGTCTTCCAATAGCAAAGCCCCAAATCCCTATCCTACATCATCCTCCAAGGGTCTCGTGAGTTACAGAGTAGGGAGAGAGAGAGAGGGAGAGAGAGATTCTAGGTTTTGGGTGATCGGAGAAGATGAAGATTAATCGATATGGGGATGAAGTTCGTAGAGCTTTTTTTCTACTAGAGCCTTTTGTCGACATGTGTCAAGGAACATAAGAGGAAACGGATGATAAATATGGGGGTTATTTTTCTGCAGAATTAGAAGCACAATACCCCCATCAAAAATGCAATTCCGAGCTTTGTGTGGAAAAATCAGAATTGCGTTTCTGCATAAAATCAGAAAATATTTTGTAGACATGGGTTATACAAAACGTCCCCTAAATGTACCTAGGTGTGTAGCTTTGCATGTGATGGAAATTGGCTGTCTTTGCACATAATTTACGTTTTCACTATGTCAAATGAATTTTTTCTCTCCTTGGAGGAAATACTAAATCGGCCCTCACAGAACTTCATACCTTACTACTTCAAAAGGTGCTGGTTAATCCATCGCCGTTTGTGATGGTCTAGCTAGTATAGTTGTGCACACTGTATCATTCAAGATCGTGTAGCTGGTATAGTTGTACACATTATATATTTTCTTAAAAAATTTAGTAATGAGTTAGAGGTCCTGGCTTTAAAATGTTTGGGGCCTTACCCGATATACTAGTAGGTGGGTGCTGTGTTTATGAAATTTTACCGATGACCGACCGTAAAGAGAGTTAACGGATTCCTTGTCACCAAAATAAATAAAAAAGCGATTGCAATTTCTCTAGGCACTCTCCCCATTCAAATCATCATATTTTCAGATGAGTAATGGGGATATTCAAGCCATACCATAGGGTTTGTCCAAAATTCTATCCAAAAAATTTGTCCAAATAGATTTTTTATTTTCAAATTACGTTTTAAGAACCAAGACTTTATTTATGGTCCCTTCGATGGCTTTAACTCATTTTCTTGACCACATCGGACTTTTCCTCTCCCTTGACAATTTCTTATTCAATGGCTTCTTTTCCAAGAAAACATTGGGCGAGCATTATAATAGTTCTTTTCTTTTGTTTTTTTCTTATCCCCATTGATCATCGCACTTCATATAATTGTTTGGCATATGTTGTAAATCACCGCAGGTCTGAAAAATGATTAGGTTAGGCATTAGACATGCATTCAATTTCATATCATCCTTTCACTGGAATTATTTAAATTTCAATAGTTTTGAGACAATTATCAGGTATACGAACAGTTATACGGTCAATATTTCTAATAACAATAGTTGACATTATTAAAAATATGTAATAATAGATGATGACAATGACAACTAACAGAGTAAATGAGTTCATATCATTTTGATGGCATGAGTGGTGTCATCCTTGCGCCAGTGATTTGATTTGTTTAGAATAAATATTTGCTCAGTGTAGCTTTGAATCATGTTAAGGCTTCATCTCAATTATTAAAATCCAATTAGTTTGATGAACAAAGTAGAGTACAACCAACCCTATAACCTGACTGAATTTAAATCAACACTAAAATTGCCACTCACACCTAAATTGTTAATCCACACTTGATTTGTTCGAGTTGTTAGAAAGTTTAGTAATGTAGGTCTCCGTTTTGAACCATTTTGAGCATTACCCAATACATGGTGTTAGTGGGTGGTGTTGTGTATAAATGATTTTACCAATAATCAATCGTAAGGGGTCGGTGGATTCCTCATCATAAAAAAATACATTATTTTTATTCACACGTGCATGATCTATATAATTGTTTAAATGGCTCGCCCCAAGTCGTAAACAAGGAATTGAAAAAAAAAAAAATGAAAATTGAGTTTTTTGTTGCTTCAAATCCACCTACTTAGAGCACTAGTACTAAATTGTGAGCCAGCTCAATTGGTAAAAATGGATTTTAATGGGCTCCAACATTAATGAAAATAGCTCAAAACCTAAGCCTTGAAACGAACGATATCTTGCTCCTATTCATACAAGCTCACATGGGACCCTTGATGATCAATTCAGCTCCCTCATACTCAATAATTAGAAACTACTGTTTAAAAATCAATTGTTTAGGTTTTTATTTTCATTTTTAACAAATTTTCTCTATTATCATCATAAATTCTATTGATATTTCGAATAGGAGAATACTGCTTGAAGTATAAATAGTGATATTACATCCCGAACATTTGTGACAGTTGCTCTAAAAAATCTAATGCAGATGGAAGAAACCTTTATTAATGAGTGGGCTCCACTCGATAAGTATTGAAAAATATTTATATTTCCTCCACTAACAGGGTTATCAAAGGAATGCAAGCACAGTCAAATAAAAAAATAAGGAAAAGGAAAAGAAAATTATAAAAAATAAATAAATAATCAAAAGTAGGACGATCTTGGAAAGGGTGATAGTTCCAGAGGGTCTCCCATCCATGGCGGTAACCATCATCTCTGTCATGGACTGTGGTCCCAAAGGTACAGGTTTGCTGGCAAAAGAACTCTACATTTATTTATGTTCAAGAGCCTATAGTAGCCCACATGTATACTCCCATGGCCCATGGGCCTCTGTTCCTTTTTTTTCTTTCTTTCTTTCTTTCTTTTTTAAGAATTAGGGTGCATTGCAATGTAATTTATCTCTAGTTTGTGCATCACCATGTATTGTACTTGTAGCAATTGCTACAATCTTCTAATTTGGAATTTATCATCTGAAAATAATGTCGAAAGATATACAAGATTATGGGACTTTGGAGGGGAAAACTAAACAATAGAAGATGGAAGACAATTAAAATTAGTGATTTTTACGACATGCGATATAAAAAACCATGAATTGCTCAAAATGGAGTTAATCAAAACTATATCTTAAATGTGGGTACTATATATGCGATCCCAAATTCTTTTTCCAATTCTACTTATTTTTTTGCGATATTGCACAATCTATGCGATATCGTACAAACTGTTCAATCTCCCTTTTATATTTCTCTCCGTTCCAATCTTCTAAAGCACTAAACCTTCTTCTTTTTCTTGCGAGTTTCTTGCTCCTGCTACCTTCTTGATCGTTAAAAAAGGCTCATAAAAAGTGTAGTCTTTTGTTCTCTTCACCTAAAGATGATTCATGAGAAGCAATTCCCAAGAAAGGGTACATAGACCCCAAAGTTTTACAAGACATTGATATTGTGGATACATTCCTTGTCCTTAGTGTAAAGTTACATGACAGTGACCAAATGAAAAATAAAAGGAAGAATAGTTGTGTGAGAAAATATTGAGATACTTTTTGGATAAATAGAAAAGCAACGGAGAAACCCTATTGAAAATCTTTTTTAACAATGGAGAAATTAGTATGAACGAAGAAAGTCGCAAGAAGTAATGGAGGTTTAGTGCTTTATGAGATATAAACGAAGGAAAAATATGAGAGGATATCGCACAGATTGTGCAATATCGCACAAAATGGGTAGAAATGGAAAAAGAATTTGGGGCCTATGTATAATAACCACATTTTGGGATATAGTTTTGGTCAATACCATTTTTAAAAATTCATAGTCTTTTATATTTCGTATGGTCAAAATCCCTTAAAATTAATATAACAAAAATAACCCTTTCTTACCAAAATATTTGATTTTTTAGAGAAGGAATTGTATTTATGACAGAGGAATGGTATTGATGGTCCATCGATCCGAGCCATCGCCATTGATGAGATGGGCTCCACATAAGGAGTATGCATGGCATGGACATCGATAATCTTGCCCATCTATCATTTGACTTTCTCTTTGAGTTTCATGTGTTTTCCTAGTAATGATCTGTTTGTCTGCTACATATTTAAGATTTAGGGTCCTCAAATGTAGCTGATTGTGGGCTGTTGAGGGAAAAGTTAAGATCCTCAAATTTACAAGATTTGTGGATCATCACCATTCATGATGGGTGTCCAAACATGGCCAATTTATGCTTCACCTGTCCTTATAATTCCATACATATTTGTGCTGTTCTAAATGCAAATCAAACAGTAGACTACAGTATGGCAGTAAAATGAAACAACTTTTTTGTGAACTTTATGATGTCCAGACTTCATGTTTCCTATTTGATACCATGAAAATGGCCATTGGTTAAGTACAAAGAACTGTGAAACCTTTTACCATCCTGGTGAATGACAAACAAATGAGAACCTCATAGGCTCGAAAGGAAGTCAGATGCAATTCCACAGTGATTTTGTAGTCTGAACAATACATGTAGTCATGGAAAGAGAAGTATTTTGTGTAAGGTCCATTAGAGGAAAAAAGCTGTGACACTATCATTTTCAAAATTCATGCTTACAGTTAATAACATAAATATATCTACAAAATCCCTTTCTATGCATATTTTTTCAAAAAAACTGGTCTGTCAGTGCCAATTCACAACTTTTGTTCATTGAAATATCTCATATTTGTTCCTTCCATGAGAGGAAGGATATATAGCTTCATTACAGTCCTGGATCAGAGAGGTGTCTTCCTATAGCACCTCGAGATAAAAACAGAGTAGATGATAGTTAAATAAAAGGATGGTAGATTAGGATTAGACTCCAGACGACAGCAGGACTGGCAGGAGTTGCACCTGTACCAACTATAATCCATAGCAACACAGCATAATTTGCATACATCTTGGTGGGTTCTCGGTAGGGATGCCAATGAACCTTTAATTTTCTTATTTTTAGTTGAAAGATTGATATTTATTATAGAAGAAGTAAAACTAGATATACCAGAATTGATAATAAATACTTCATCACCTGTGCTTAAACATGCATTTACAAGATTGTAAGATTGGCAATTGATACTCCTGTTGATGGCCACAAACATAGCTTCTGTAAAGTATTATTTTCTTTTCTTGACTTTCTTAAGCAGGTTTTAGATTTCCCAAGGAGACACTTTTTGAGATTTTGTAATTGCATCAATGGCTACTTTGGAATCACTAAAAAAACTTACCTTGCTCCATCCACATTGAATCACCATGTCCAAGGCTTCTTCAATTGCTAAAACTTCATATCCTGACTATCAACTCAGTGATACTCATATGTAATATATTGTATTAATTAAAGTCCATGCTAAAAATATGGCACTAAACTTATTTCCTACAATAATAGAGTGTAAATAGGACCTATGTTAAGATGATATATTTTTTTATATCTAAGCACATATTGATTTTAGAGGCAGGTCTGGAGTCAATTTTGCGTTCAATTGGTCCCTTGGAGCTTCAAGTTTAGAGTATAGTGTGAACCCTACCAGTCTACATTCCAATGAGAGAGAGAGAAGTGGACTTAGGAATGGTGGAAAACTGTTGTTATTGGCCATTTCATCACAAACATCATCTTGGACCATTGCTCTAATTTATTGCACATGGCCCACCAAAGAGGTGGCACACTGATGTATAGTTCAGATCTATTACCAAAGCTCACAAAACATAGATTAACTGACCCGGTACCGTTTTCTTACCAAACAATGCATGAGCACTCCATCTTTTCAACCTAGAAGCAGCTTGCAGATTGGTTGAGACTTTAATTACATTAATTGGTTCTCTCATTATTGTACCATTAGATGAGCTATTGACGTTTCATCATTAGATGGCCTTTATTGGAGGGCTGTCCCACCTTGTTTTCACCATTTGTTTCACATCACCGTCGTCTTATCACTTGAGTGGACCCTACAGTTATTAGTATTGTTGTCTCAAATCTAAATGCTTGCTTTCCAATTTACTAACTAGAAATGAAGAAAATCTTTGTGTAATAACATTTCATTAAGTGGACCCACTAATGTATTCATTTTGAACATGTTAGCTATAATTTTCATCAACCAATCCACCACTAGCTCAATGGGAAAGCACCTCTCTATCGATAAACAATCAGGGTTCAATCCTCGAATGTCACATTAATGGTGAGAGAATTGGATGAATGTGAGTGTGTGAGTACTTAAGAGAGAGAGACTATAATTTTCACCATGAGGGGTGCCAATTGTGTTTCTCTTACTGGATAACACCAATAGGGATGCAACTTGGCAGGGTTTGATTTGGTATCAGCACAATCCAAACTTGATCCAAATCTTATATAGACAAACCCAAAATAAAACCTGACCTTGGTGAAACCTGAAAACAGGTGTCCTCAGCCTAACCTTGATCAAGGATTGTAGTTTGACTTGATTGGAATTTACTTGGGTTTAGCAAATATTTTGGTCTTTTATTCTTAAAAGGATATAAATTTAGCAACTGTATATATTTTTGTATAGAATATAGTATACAAAATATAGTTGAACATACTACACCTCTGAGCAAAGCATTACTCATTTGCTACTGTGTATAGAATTTATGAGTGAGAGGTAAGATCTAATCCTCTTTATGGAATTCGTTTGGAAGCATGACAATCATAGAATGGACAGTATTATAAAAAGGCCTCATTGGGGATATAATATTGGGTGAAAATCATCTCATTTAGATCATCATGACCATTGTTTTAAGAGCGTTAAAGTTAAATAGTTTCTTAAATCTCATTTTTTTATAAAATTCTAATGGGGATTTTACCCGGAACATCCACTCAGAGTGTGTGAAGACCAAAAAGGCCCGGATACCCTTTTATTTTTATTTGGTCCCCCCTCCCCCCATCCTATTTTTTCTTTTTCCTCTATCGTAAAAACCGCTCTTCTTTTCTTCCACCTCTCTCCTCAATATTTATTTCCTACAGCTCAAATCTCCCCCTTCCTTCTTCTCTTTTTGGTAAAATCTTCAATATATATATATATATATATATATATATAGACACACACTAGAAAGGAGGAGCATGGGTTCAACAATCCTCTATGTTTTTTTTTCCCACAAAATTTGACACCCCTCTACGCCTCTCTTGACTTTTCTATGTCGTAGGAAGATCAAACCAATAGCGCAAAAGTTGTCTTCTCCGATTACGAGAACAAATCTATGGATCGGCAGTGAGCCAATTATTTTATTTTATTTATTATTATTCCATTGAGTAGCAATATTGCTGCTCACGTGTATACATATAGCCGCTTGTTTCTTCATCATCTTCTCACTTTCTTCTTTTATAGTGTTCAGTCTTTCGAGTTAGGCATCAATGGCTTCTTTTACATATGGCAAACAACGTGTTGGAAAGGTTGGAGACTCGAGCATTATCTAAGGTGGCATGGAGCTTGCAGGGGCAGTGGTGGTGGTGGGCGCTATCGGGAGGTTGGTGGTTGGCGGTGCTATTATGGGGGAGAAGATAATGATGAGATATGAGTTTTGATTTTTTTTCTACTATTGGAGAATTTGTTACTGAGGAAAATCCGAGACACACAATCATTTTTTATCTTATTATGAACCGTGAATTACATGGAGGCAAGCAAGGGCCCAAAAAATCTCTAAAAAGGGAGAAAGAAAAAGACGACATGAGTGGTGATATCACTGCTCATCAAAATAATTAAGAATTTAAGAATTTTTTAAAAGTGATAGGTGAGTGCTATTTTGGTCTTTACTTACTTTTAAAGGGATTTTTCATGTAAAATCCCCAAATTTAATCCAAGACTACTCTAATTTAAATTTAGCGTTTTAACCATCCAAATTTAAAATCCGAGCCGGAGCTACAGTAAAAACCAAAGTAGATCCAAACCAAATCTCACTTTTGTCCCGTCAAACAAAGTGGGTGCCATTTTCATCTAGCCCAAGCAGTTCATTCTCAAGTACAGTTGAACATGATCGACTATTTTTGGAATAGTCATTGTTGATGCGGTTTAAGAGAACTATATATTCTCGAGTTATTAATGACTCAACTGCAAACGAGAAGCGGCAACTTCTATTCCAGGAGGGTCAGTGCTCTGCTGAGGGATGGTTTGCACGAAACGCCTACTTTACAGCTTGGATGTCTCACCACCCTAATAATCAGGAAAAATAGAGAATATAGGAAGATCACATCATGGGACGATGACCTTCATAAAAATAGGCCCACCGACATAGCTAATTATCAATTTAAGGGCTCTTTAATCTTTATACATATCAGACGAGTAATCCACAGTACAGATACCCTTTCAACTTTTTTTTTTCTTTTTCCTTTTTTTTTTTACAGCAGAAGGTGCTTGGCACTTTTGGCCGGATTAATCCCTACCGACTTAGGAGGAGTCGGGTAAATCCCCCGTCATCCCAATGTGGTAGCACAAGTCAAACCATCAACATGTAGGAACAAATGCAAAATCATGTAATACATGTTGAATCAGGATGTCTATCGATTTTAGTTCAATAAAAGTCGATACTGATGGGTCAGGCCCAAGTGACCCGAGTCCGTGATAAGTGCAGGCCCAAATCCACCTGGTAGAGGCAGGGTCCAGATTCGTGAAGTGACGAAGTCAGAGCCGTTCCTTTAACCCGCTTTTACCAAGTCTTGCGGAGGATATCTTATCTGCCTCGTCACTTGAGGGCGGTTCGGAGACTCCGCCAAAAGGTAGCGTCCACTGCTGAAGAGTCTCCCCATCTGTTAGGGGACGACTATAAAACACAGAACCCCTCTAGTACTGAGGGGCAAGCTATTCCACTCAGCCTAAATCATCATCTTCCTGTATTATCTGTAATCGCTACATACTTGAGAAGTAAAATCATCATCTTAAAGTGGACGTAGGTCACACTGACCGAACCACTATAAACCCTCTCTCTCTCTCTTTTTCTCTCTCTATTTTCACATTAATTATTCTCTACTCGACCGGTGGTGCCCGAAACCTATTTTTGGCATCATCAGTTTGGCGCCGTCTGTGGGGATCGTCAAAATCCCCGCTTCATAACACTTCATTTTCGAAAGCTATGGTGACTACCACCAGATCGACAAGGCGACAAAAAAACAATTCCAGGCGAGAGGAAGAGGACAATCCTCCACCAAATATTCCTCCTCCAAATACTACCGCTCCAGATCCCACTCCTCAACAGATGTTGGCAACAATGCAGCAGTTGGTAGCCCAAAACCAGCAGATCCTGCAGCTTATGCTCGCGGGGCAGGGAGGAGCAACGCAAGGAGAGCCTCGCCAGGGAGCTCCTCGCAGGGGAGCGCCTCGCCCGGGTGACCATCAGCATGGCGCCCAGGGCCTGGGCGCCCACCCCCATGGCGCCCAAGGCCTGGGCGCCCATCATCATGTCGCCCAAGGTCTGGGCGCCCATCACCATGGCGCCCAAGGCCTGGGCACCCATCCACCGGGCCCTGGCTTGGGTGCCCATCCACCGGGCACCGGCGCCCAAGGAGCTCTTCGTAACCCCCATCTCGGAGTGCTGTTGGTCGATCCTCAAGGTCGCGCCCATCACAGAGTCCCTCTACCCCAAGGTGGAGCTCATGTTGGAGGACCCCCACCTCCAGGTGAAGCGAATCATGGCGGTCTTCCACCTCCTCCCTCTGTTTCTAATGGGGAGGAACCTCATTTCCAAGAGGAGGAAGATGAAAATCAAAGCATAGAAGTGGGGAGTCACCTCTATGATCGGTCCAGAGAAGCCCCCAATCACTGGGAAGAAAAAATCAAAGAAATGCAGAATCAACTGGGCGATGTCTTCAACGCCATAAGAACTCGGGCACCAGAGACGGTAGATTATCTAGTCGGGCGAACGGATATACCGTTCAAGCCTGACGTGGTGAACTACCCACTCCCTCAAAAATTCAAGATGCCATCCGTAGAGACCTTCGATGGAAGGAAGGATCCGTTGGACCACTTAGAGATGTACAAAAGCAAAATGCAGCTGCATAATATCCCTGACGAGATAATGTGCAGGGCGTTCCCAACCACACTGAAGGGCTCCGCTCGACAGTGGTTTGCCAACCTCGCCCCAGCCTCCATCGCCACCTTTGGAGAGTTGAGCAAGTCATTCGTCTTGCACTTCATCGGAAGGCGCCGCTACCAGAAGCCTGCCACACACCTGCTCAGCATAAAGCAGGACAAAAATGAGAGCCTCAGGAGCTACCTCACTCGTTTTAACGAGGAGATACTTCAGATCGAAGGACCCGATGACAAGGTGTCCATGACAGCCTTTTTGGGAGGCATTCGCTCATCAAGCTTCCTCTTTTCGATGATGAAGCGCCCGCCAAAGAGCATGCCAGAACTAATGGCAAAAGCTCAAAAATATATGAATGCTGAGGAAATCAACAGGTCCAGGCGAGGTGAATCATCTCGTGGATCGCCAAAAGCTTGACCTTCCCCTCTGCACTGTTCTTAAACAGGCAGTCTATCTCCAGCTTAGCGGCTCTCTCGCGGGTCGCCAAAAGCTTGGCCTCTGCACTGTTTTTAAACAGGCAGTCTATCTCCAGCTTAGCGGCTCTCTCGCGGGTCACCAAAAAAGGTTGGCCTACCTTTGCACTGTTCTCAAACAGGCAGTCTATCTCCAGCTTAGTGGCTCTCTCGCGGGTCGCTAAAAAAACTTGGTCTACCTCTACACTGTTCTCAAACAGGCAGCCTATCTCCAGCTTAGCGGCTCTCTCGCGGGTCGCCAAAAAGCTTGGCTTACCTCTGCACTGTTCTCAAACAGGCAGCCTATCTCCAGCCCATCATAATTGGCGCAGAAATCTGGGAACGCTAACACAAAGATGGCATATTCTCAGCTGTGAAAACCATCTTCAAACTTGGGAAGGTTGTCCGGCCTGACCGGAATGGCCTCAACGACCTCCCAGCCCAGGCTCATCCATCTTTCGTTGGCAACAGCCCACTGGGCCGAGCTCCTCGCCGCCGCAGCAGCCCGCCGCCCAATGTTACAGCAGGCGCTGCAGCAGGGGCGCCCGGGGCAGGGGCGCCCCATCCTCCTTCCTCCATACTTGGCGCCACAGCAGCGTCGCGCCCAGGCAGCAGGCGCTGCAAGCAGGGGCGCCTAGGGCAGGGGCGCCCCATCCTTCTTCCGCCACAGCTGGCGCGACAGCAGGGCGCCCAGGGTGGCGCCCCGTCGACCTTCCACCGGCAGTTGCAGCAGGGGCGCCCCCCCAAGGGCCCCCCAAGGGCGCCCCGCCTTTTCATTCCTATCTGGACCAGCAGCAGGGGCGCCAGCCAGGGCGCCCCTGCCCAGTCCTCCGTCACACACAGCCGCAGCGCCCCGCCGTCCGGGATCTCCAGCACCACAGCGGCAGCCACCGGGGCGCCTATCCACGCCGGCAGCGGCGCGCCCATCGCCCCACGCCAGGCAGCCACAGGGGCGCCCCAGGCGGGGGCGCCCGCGTCCCAGCGTCCATCTCGGCAGGGCAACAGGCGACCCACTAGCCAGGGCGTCCCGTCTCGTCCAGCCCTGCGCCCGCGACAGCAGACGTCCAGCCCTGCGCCCGCGACAGCAGGGGCGCCCCTGCCCGGGGCGCCCCGCCCAATGTCCGCCGTTGCAGCGACTGGCGCAGCGCCCCTGGCGTTCACTTCGCCGCCGGCGCCCACTTCCCCGGCGGCAGCAACCCTAGGTCTAACCTCTTCACATCTCGAGCGGACTAGGTTGCTGGATTTATTTTTTTAGAAGTCCGGGATTTTCATCATGTGATGATGGATGGTATCCTTTATACCAAATTTTGGTCCGGGGACGCTGCCCCTGGGCCCCGCGAGCTGACCGGTCAGCTCGACCACCGCCGGGGGACACCCCCGGACCCCCTCTGCGAAGAGTATATTATCTCGAAGTGGCAGCATGTTTTTATGAGATACTAACTTGCAGGTAATTTTCATGAGATACTTCCAAAAAAAAAAAAAAAAAAATTTTGGAAGAGAGAAGGAACTTGACTATTTGAAATGTCCCCCTTTCAAAGCTTTTTTGAATGTAGGACATTGAGGGGCAAATGATGGGTCAGGCCCAAGTGACCCGAGTCCGTGATAAGTGCAGGCCCAAATCCACCTGGTAGAGGCAGGGTCCAGATTCGTGAAGTGACGAAGTCAGAGCCATTCCTTTAACCCGCTTTTACCAAGTCTTGCGGAGGATATCTTATCTACCTCGTCACTTGAGGGCGGTTCGGAGACTCCGCCAAAAGGTAGCGTCCGCTGCTGAAGAGTCTCCCCATCTGTTAGGGGACGACTATAAAACACAGAACCCCTCTAGTGCTGAGGGGCAAGCTATTCCACTCAGCCTAAATCATCATCTTCCTGTATTCTCTGTAATTGCTACATACTTGAGAAGTAAAATCATCATCTTAAAGTGGACGTAGGTCACACTGACCGAACCACTATAAACCCTCTCTCTCTCTTTTTCTCTCTCTATTTTCACATTAATTATTCTCTACTCGACCGGTGGTGCCCGAAACCTATTTTTGGCATCATCAGATACCACCGTCTGATTGAGCATATTATGGAAATATGATTAATGCCACGTCAACAACAATGCCATGCCATCCTCTAGTCACGAGTTCAATCTTACTGCAGATCCCACTCCTGTTAAAGTGAAATAGGAGTATCTGCCATTAAAATCGATGAGATTGATCTTGAATGATTTGGATTACCATATTTAGGATAGTTAGCGAGAAAAGAGAGTAATGAAATTCAGAAGTTTAGATGGATCACGCCAAGGAAGATGCATGCAAAGATGTCCACTAAATGGGAAAGAGATCCATGTGAATCTGCAATGGGCCCCTCAGATTCAGCATCTTTCAAAGTGGGCCCCACGAGGAAAGTTCCGTTGCCATATAGCAGAGTGAAAAATCGAACTGAAAAAGCTCTAAACCCCGTTTCCCTCTTCAGCTAAGTCCGTTTTTAGCCAGCATTACATTACACAAAAACAAAAGTGAAATGCTTTGAAATGGTGTTGCAGAAACTCCTCTTTCTCCTCCTCCTCCTCTTCCGTCGTCTCCTTCTTCTTCTTCAATATGGCCGAAACGAATGACAGACCCACTCGCTCTCACGAAGCCGATGCAGACGACATGTCGTTACTACTCCATCACCTTCTATCCTCGTCTTCCACACCCAATCCCATCTCTCCAGACAAGGGAAAGGTCCCATTCCATCTCCCTTCTCCTTCTCAGACATCCGATGCCGCACTCGCTATCGCAGCGAGGAGAGCCGTCGGATTGAATCCCGGCTGGGACATCTTCTGCCACGTGAAAACCCCCTTCGCAGACGACGATCGCAGCCGTCCGTCACAACTCCACCTTTCAGATCGGGACCGGACCACCTCCACGGAGGAGTCCTCGGCGGCGCCTCTCTTCCGTCCCTACTCAGCCGGCGAGATGAAAGACGGCAGGCGATCGAATTTTGTGGATTCTTCTGACTACTGCGATGCGGCATCGGGGAAGAGGAGGAAGGCGGCTTCGTCGTCGGTGGAGGCCGATTTCGATGAGTATGAGTGTGAGAGTGAGGTGATTGATTGAAAAACAATTTTCAACTTGGTTTTGATTTTGTTGGTTTGCCTTTTTTTTTACTTGGTTTGATTTGGGTTTGGGGAGTGGTGGTGGTGTTGTAGGAGGGTGTGGAGGCGTCGGAGGACCCGTCGAGAGCTGCTCCTGCGAGGTCGGCTTCGAAGAGAAGCAGAGCAGCTGAAGTTCATAACTTATCGGAAAAGGTAGCTGCTTTTTGTCTTTTTGATTAAATCTTTTTGGTAAGGCATGAGATCCGGAGATTGTGATACGACGAACATTAAAAAAAGGTAGGGTTTTTAAGATTGGAACAGGGATTTTGTTTTTTAAAGTATTAGAAGTGGGTTTTGTTGATTGGGATTTCTTGGGCCCCTTGTTTCTTTACTGTTTCTTCTTTTCTTCTTTTTGGCTCCCTTTCTTTTGATTCTGTGGTGGGTGATTTGATTCTTGATTGCTGTTTGCTAATTGCTCAAAATGGGAGCCACCCCTTTTCTGTATTATTCCATTAATCTTTGTACAGTAAGTACTCTCTCTCTCTCTCTCTCTCTCTCTCTCTAATTATATGTATCTTTGTCTCTGTGAAGTTCTTATAGTATGCATTCTTTTTTGTTGTAGTTGTTAGTTAAGTGATTGAGTTTGTGATGTGGACAGAGGAGGAGGAGCAGGATCAATGAGAAAATGAAAGCCTTGCAGAATCTCATTCCCAATTCGAATAAGGTTTTATGTTGTCTTTTAGTTTTTTGCGCCTTATGAAAGCTTTTGTTAACATGAGACTGAGAGAGACTTATTGGTTTTCTGTATTTGCAGACGGATAAGGCATCGATGCTTGATGAAGCCATTGAATATCTAAAGCAACTTCAGCTCCAAGTGCAAGTAAGTCTTATGTAACCACCTTCTGTGTGTCACTTGAGGATATCATATCTCTCTCTCAGCACGTCGCCCTTGTCCTAGGTACTTTTAGCTATTCAGTGATGTTGGGATTAGTTTTGGTATCCAATGAGTCGTGCTTTTACCATGACTGCAGAGTCTCGAAAAAAAGAAGCTGACGCGCATCCTACCTCCGTAGCTGTTTTGATGGCATTAGTTCTTTTATTTAGGGGTCCAAACTGTGATTTGTTTCTCTGGTGGGAGGGTTTTAAAGATGCTGGTAGTCGATCTACGCTTGGTGGGTTATGGCTGGGATTCAGAAACTCAAGGGAATTTTTATTTTCCACTCTCCAGTCCTCAAAGTAAAGAGCTTTCAAAGTGATATAGAAGATATCATATATATGGGGCCCAAACAATCTTGCCTCATATGGGCAGTACTCGGATGGGCGATTAGTAATTTTTTCATTTGAAAACCTGCTAGAAAATGTGTAGGTAGGGAGATATAGGAGAGAGGGAGGAATGTAAGGATCTCTCTTTCTAAGGAGATAATTCCCTTTTTTAAAGAAAAAAAAATGTACGTCCAGAGTGCTACAGGTGTGGATCAATTTTCAAAAAGAGGACCTCTTGCAGATATTTTAATATCTAGTAAATTGAACTGATTCTTGAACTTTCGAATGAAAGCCTATTTCCCAACATCTTCATTGATTTTGTCTCTCCATAGAGAGGATTAGTATTTCCCTTTACTTTTAGCTGATAGTTAAGTTTTGTTTGGATAATCAATGAGTTATCTTATTCCTCTCGAGTATTGGATGCAAACAGCTACAGGGCATATGAGAGCCTTGATCCCAAATCAATCATTGACCTGCATAAACAGGCTCTGATTATTGTTTATAGGTTTTGCCTTTCCTGCCTCCAAGATGTGGAAAGCCAAGCGTGTTTCATCACATGTCCACAACATCGGGCTGTAGCCCAAACACTGTGAGATGATGTGCCAATAAATCATGCACTAAATAGAAAAGATGATAAAGAAAAGGGGGAGATTATATCTTTCTCTCTTGCAATACAAGCAATGTTATCTTTGTACACAATTATGTTCTTTATGTTATCCCTATTTCTGGCACCATTGAACTTTAGATTCCAAGACATCTGGGAGGCTTTACTGCTTAATCTAACAGACCATCCAATGTGCTTTACTTTCTCCTAGACTTCAATATTACAAACACTAGGTTCTTCATTCTTGAAACATGAAAAACATTTTTTGCCATTCTAAGGTATCCCTTGGATGGTGGAATCTCAAGATTCCCAAAGTGCTTTACTGAATAAATGTAATTTATCTACGATAACAACTGCATCATTCCTTTGTATCTCTATAGATTCATTAACTCATATAAACTATTGGGGGATGTTAGCACCCTAAGTTGGCCATCTAATCTTTCTCGTAGCAAACCCTCTCCATGGAAGTAGATGCTACACACTCTCTAAGCGCTCTTTAACAACAATCTTCAAAGCAATCAAGTGTAGTGTTGCTTTCCTTGTATGATAGATGTTTTCTATAACGAGGCATGCACATTCCTTTCATAATCATTCTTTGGCCATAGGTCACTCTCACCATAATGACTGGCATCTGCGTTATTTCCTTCAGAAACCCTTAATATGGAATTCCGTCAAAGTGGCCATGCTTGCCACATCTCAAGCAAATCTTTTTGGCTTCTCCTAACTTTTCTTGTCACCACAATTTTTCTCCTTTATTCGAATTCCTAGACTTCTCAACAATGTTCCATCCATATTTTCTTTCCTTTTCCCGAGATATAGCTTCTTCACTTTCCTTGACGGTGACCCCAACCATCTGCATTACCAAATTGATTGATCAAGAGGTTTATAGTCCTAGCAACGCGAATTGTGCCCATGACCCACTAATTGTAGCTGTAAGCCTCCAAACTTGTATGGCAAACCACGAATGATGATCCTCTCTAGTTTTAAATGTCACACAACTAGGATATCTAGTTGCAGCTGTGTTACTTGAATAAGGGTGTACATGGATTGGATTGGTGCGGATTGGGCCAAATCCGTTACCTACGGATTGACTGATTTGGAATCCATCACCAATATGTGGTTGGTAAAATCCGATCCGATTCGATCCATGGAGGACCGGATCGGATCGGATTGGATCGGATCGGATTAATCCGTTCAATCTCATGTTAAAAGAAAAATATCAAACATATTGTAGAAAAATTACATTTTGACCCATAATTTTTTTTCTTATTTTATATTTAGACATCTTAATTTATATTTAGACCCCTTATATATATTTTTATTTATATTTCATGTCAACGGATCGGATCGGATTGAATCCGTGGATTGAGGGTGGAATCCGCCACCGATCCGTTGCTAATGGATTACAAAATTCTCAATCCGTCACCAATCTGTTTACCTTTGGATCGGATAAAAATCCGCGGATTGGATTGGATCGGATCGGATTTACGGCTCGACAGATTTTTTGTGCACCCACTTTAATATCCCTAGCATATTCATATTCAAAGAATACAATAATTCTAGGTTACAGTTTCAACATTATCCCTTTGTTTTAAGACCTTTATTTTATATAGGTCTATCAACTCTTTCAATTTTCAATGTACATAATGTTAAAATGAATTGTTAAGTAATGGAAATTTTATTAATTTAGAAATGGACTATAGGTGAAAAGATACTTTCCATAAAGATAATTCCCATAAAAGATTTTAATATGAAATATGAAATTTTATGTTATGGATAGTTTTATCTATTTCTATGTCTTGGATTTTGGAAACTGCAAAGTCCTATCCCCAATCTTGATAATGATGCCCTTATCCGTATCTGTGTCGGGAATCATAGCCTTGCAAATTTCGCCTTCACGAAGTATTGCGAGATTGACGTTCTGCACCTTGCATTAGTGTGCCAATCTCCTTCAAGAGTCACAACTTGCAACCAAGCATCAATTGCTCTAACTTTGAGTGTTGGCTTTTGGATATGTTTAAACTTCCAACGATTCCCTTCTTTGGATGTATGGTGAATTGAAGTATGGTGAGGTGAAGCATCAAATCAAGAGAGAATAAAATATAAGGTGTTATGATGATGTTTTGTTTTTAGTTGTTTGGTATGGAATCTTTTTGACTTTTTGTATTTTTTTTTTTTTTAGTGGAGGAGGGAGGTTGCTTTTTTTTGAAAAATTTGGAGGGAATTTTTAAATTGTGTACTTTTGAAATGACCCCTTGTCATTTCTTGTCTGGATTCACTTTACTTTAACTTAACTAGTTAATTGCCAAACACACCCGCATGATGTCTTGGTTGCAAGCATTGCCTTTGTAGGTTTGATCCTACAATTTTGCAATGCATTTTTGCATTTGTTAATCTATTTTAGGGAAAGCATCTTTATTAAAGTGAAGTGAAGAGAATGGTCAAATCAAAAGATAATAAAAGAAGATGGTAGCCTTTTGTCATTTAGTGACATGAGAGTAACTTTTTGATTTTTTTTTTTTTAATAAAAAGAAAATGTACTTTTTGAGATTTAGTTCTTTTTTATTTGATCCCCACTTCTTTTCTTGCATATTGAATTGACCCTTTACTTCACAATACTTTACAAGTAAAATACCCTAACAGCCCCTTATCTTCACCTTGAAGTAGGGTGGCCATAGGATGGTCTGATTGGGTTGGCTAGGTTAAGGGGGTAACAATGACATATATGATGCAATGCGATCCAAAAGGAAGAGGCTCAATTAATGGGCCCCACCAAGGAACCAAATTGAGTTGCTTTCTTTAAATAGTTTAGTAATTTTTAGTAATTTGATAAAATCTCTGATTTGACTCGATTAGAGAGATTTTTGTGATTTGATTTACTTAGAAATTTTAGGGAGTGATTCATGATTTTAGGAATCACTGGAATAATGGTAGTTTCTTTATTAGACCATTCCTCTATTATAAATAGAGAGGGATGCTTAATTGTAAGGTATGCTATTTTCTCAATAAAATTTCAGAATTGTTCTCGTGTGGGAGTTTTTTGGGAGTTCTCATCTAATTGGCCTTAGGGCTTGAGTCTAAGGACTTGATCACACCATTGGAGGTGTAGATCTCCATCAATCGGGTGCAGGCTACGCTATCAATATATAAACTCAACCCATTTGTTAACTGGTTTAAAAATGTCAACCCAAACCAACCTGGATGTTAAAAGGGTAAGCCTAAACTCTTATATAATAGGTCAGGATCGAGTCAGGTTGGCAGGTTAGCAAGCAATAGTCAAGGTGGGTTGGTTTGGAACGTTGAAGGCAAGTTTGGGCTCAACCTAACCCAACGAATTAATTCGTTGGATCAGAAATATAAATCCAAACCCAAGACGTAATTGAGAAGAGTCAGCCTGAACCCAAATTACCAGGTCAGTTTTGAGTGGGTTGGTGAGTCAAGTGAGAAAATTCCATTCCTACCTTGAAGGTAAGGCTCCAGGCAAGACTTTCAAAGGCAGTAATTATTGTTTTTGAGCTTGTCAACTCTGCCCAACAAGATGCCAACATCAACAATCTACTGAAGTGGGTTCTTCCAAATCATTGTGATGTCTCACTCCCACTATAGTCGCAACATTCCTCATCCATTTGGTGTGCCACATGATGGATCCTGCTTTGCTCGCCCTCTGTCCTGTATAATGTACACTATTGGTGAAGCTGACTGTAGCTCTTAAAGACACTAAACAAGCTTCTCTTCTATGAGGTTTGACCCAGAGGTAATGATCTGGGCATGCCTCTTCGAATTGGATTTACTTGAGCACAAACATCAAAGCATGAAATCTGGGGATTTCAGTATGCCTGCACAAGACCTATGGATGTTCAAGGTCGATCAACCAGGACAGCAACCAAAGTGCCATCCACAGGTCTTCAATGAGGCTGCACTAGGACACAATGAATGACCTTCGAGCAATTCTGTGTCTTGGCACTTCATAGTGGTTTAACCGGGATGCAGCAGACTAGCTTGCAGTCCTTGTGGCCAGGGGGCAAGGTGGGTTTGATTGTGTATGCTTAGAAACTGAAGAGCCATTTTTTTCCTTCCAAGGGAAAATGTATTACACTGTTCTAGTGTTATGTGAGGAATTGGAAATGCAAAAGTGAATTGTTGTTTCCACTGGCACCAAAGAGTAGTAGGGGGTATGTTCCTAGGAGGGAGGTTGAACTTAGGATTCCATTGACTCTAGAAATCACCAAAAAAAAAAAAAAAAAAAAAAAAAAAAAATCCCCACTGTTGTGTTCTTTCCACTTTCCATATTCCAACAAGTTTCCAAATGGACCCTTTAGAAAGAAACTACTGCCAGTGTAAATTGAGCATGCAGGTCTAAACTCTGAACAACCATTGCAGCTCAAGCTCATTACTAGTCTCACTAAATGAAATATGAAATATAATTATTTTCCGATGCATGCGCATGTTAAAACTAGGATGGTGAAACTACTGCGATTTGAGAGTGGAGACCAGTAATATATGCAGTGCGGAAGTGTTGGCTGAGAGAATTAATATTTATGCCAGCCAGGGCATATCATAACACTAGCACCTCGTCAATAATAGAAATCTGAATGTGAAATACCAAGCAACTGTATTTGTACTTTTATTTCTGCTGATGTACAACAGAACCATGTATCTGATGGTGCATCTTCTAATGAGTTTTGAATGAAAATAAATAAAATCTAATCAAGTGAAAATTGAAACTGAAATTTAAAAAGTTCTAGTTCATTGCTGAACTGAAGAAAAATCTAAGCACATTTATAAGGAGATCTCAAAATGTCTATGCATTCTTTTGCAAAGCTCAAAAAAGTAATCCATCACGTTTCTATATAATGTAGAACTAAGAAAGCAGAAAGAGCTTTAAAGAGAAGTTTCAAGGACAGCTTATTGTGGAAGGAGACTTTACAAATGCCACTAGATAAGCAACAACGGTGGCGGGCCATGGAGACTCGATAGTGCACATGATTATTGCATGATACAGCATTTGTTGTTTTTAGGTAGTCAACTCATTTTTTTCTTTTGGATGGAATAGGGAAGCGCAAATGAAACAATGGATGCATTGGTGGAAAAAAAGGTGTCCATTGCACCCATGATTATTCACATAATACAGCATTTCTTGTTTTTTCCTCTTCTTTAGGGGAGTTTTGAGTACAGTATAATATAACTCTGATACCCTGTAATATGTCCTCCATGTTCTTTTGTACTACTTTTTTCTATTGATGGAACTTCACTGTAACAAATCAACAAAAAGAAGGGGTAAAGGAGAAGGAAAAATAGAAAGAGATTGAAGGAATGCAAATTTTGCGGTGTTATCCTCCTGCTTGGTTTCCATCTTGAGCTCCGCGGGTTCTCCCATTTGGTAGTTATGTAGGGGTTTAGTGGGTGAGTGGTAGGTGAGTTTTTTATTTAATTAATTTGGGATGTGGGTTCATCAGTAGGAAAATTGTTGAAAGTGCTGGAACTGACCTTGCAAACCACATCATCACCACTGCATATAAGTAAAACTGTAAGATAGCCAAACCAAACGCCATGCATTACAAACTGACATGTTTGTAAACGAGGGATGCATGACATGTTGGTGGGACCTATTGATTCCAAACAGAACGATGGGCTTGTGGATTGAATTTGAGTATCTGCCAAGAATCAGCCCCTCTGATCTGTTTCATTTCTGGCTGCTGATCAAACGCACTGATTGTTAGCTGTCAACTAGTCTCCTTAGTAACTGTTTGTATCACTGCCTTCGATCAGATGCCTAGCAATATTGTATGGGATTGATTATTGGGTCTATCTACTAATGTTTCATTTGTTCCCATTGATTTTCTTGCTAGCTGAGTTTTTCAGAGTATACTTTTTGCTTGGTGATTATGCGGTGATCATTGAAACTTCACCGAGAATAAATTAGAAAGGTTCAGTCAACACTACGACCTTTTTTATCAATAGGTTTGTGACTTAAGTCACCAACAGCCTTCTTTTCTGGCAGATTATGCTGTTAGAAATGTAGGCTTGATTATTCAGTTTTCCGCTGTCGTTGTGCAGCTAGCAAATGTAGAACATTTTTCAATGCATAGGATATCTTTGATCTCTTTTCTCCAATGTGCACAATATATTTAACTGATAAAAATGTACAGGGCAAATTTGTTATTTCTGGGCCTTGTTTTCTGCTCATGGATTGGGATGAAACTTTCAACATATAGTTGGGCAATGTACCTATTCCTATGTAAAGCTGACTGCTTGGAGATCTCCCTTTTAATATGAAAATGGATCGTAGATACTCCATTACAACGGGCCTTAAAAACTTGAACTAAGAACTACGAACTGGACTGCTTCTCAGTGATTTCAGAAGAAAATTATTGAAGTTAGATAACCGGATCCATCTTTAACTTCATCGATAACTTTGTCTTGGTGAAGTTGGTATAGATGTTTTCTTAGGGACTAGTTTTGCAGTTTATAGTATTGTTTGCCATTAAGGTTAGGATGATCATTTTGTTTTCCACTCAGTTTTTATAGATATTTTAAAATAGATGTAATGACTCCATTTTTGCTTCTTAGAGTTGTCATGAAAGTCCCTGCTAGATTGGTTGCTACATTGAGGTGTTTTGTCATCCTTGCACTGATGATATGCATAGCTATTGAATTCCCTATTTTATCTTATTTTGTTTTTGCTTAGTTTGAAGTCCTGATCATTCATGCCTTTGGCTGTAAGAGGAAAGTGACTGTGTGGTGCTTACATAGTTTATTTCCATAATTAGGTCCTTGTAAGCTTTTTTTGACCTTTTCCTCGATTCTTTTTTCCTTTTCTGGAGAAGGCTTAATTGTTAACCGTTTGATGAGTGGGATGAGTTGGTTGTAGACTGGTTAGTGACGGAATGAGCCTTTAAGGGTATTTTCTTATAACCGATTTATATTTGTGTCTGTCACATTGGATTGAGCGCCAATTCGGGGGTGTTAGCAAGTGTGAAGGAAAATAAGAACCAATCTCAAATTTCAACATTGAAAACTGTTCAGTTGGGGCCACTTGGATGCTTGCCAATCACAGGAGTAGGGCAGGATTCTAATATCTCGGTGGAGATTAGGGGTGGGTCAAATACAATATATATATATATATATATAAACTGCCGAACTTTGGTAATTAGATGGCTAGATTTATCAAATCATGCTAAGTTTTACCTGCCTAATCCACTTTAAGACCTTGCAATACCATCATGCCATTGTATTGCCATACATCTGGGTGGACTACAAAAAATCTTTCTCAAATTTGAAAATTGAAGCTAGTTCCTCACTTGGAAAATGATTACATATAATTGAATGCTGAATGCATCTGTTTCTTAATGGAATTTGGAAGATGATTCTGTATCTTTTGTTTTGTTTTTCTTCAACTTCTAGAGTACCTTAATTGGTGTCATCACTTATGTGTGCTGAATTCATAGTTGGCTTCTAATTCTACTTGTTTGTTTTCTTGGCCTTCACAGATGTTATCGATGAGAAATGGGTTGAGTTTACATCCCATGTATCTGCCTGCATCTTTGCAGCCTATTGAAATTCCCCAGATGAGTATGGGCTTTGGTGCTGGAAATGGCTCGCTGCATATGAACATGGGAATGAGCATGCTGTCCATGAAAGAAGATCCAACAACGCAGGCCTCGTTTGGTCTATCAAATCAGTCCATACCCTCGACCCAGACTCAGCCCCCACTCATGCCTGGCCTAACTAACATGAACACCAATTCGGAGACCTTTTCTGATGTTACCCAGGGTCACCATGGATCCTTTCATCTGTCTGCAGCTTCTGGGGTAGGTTGTATACAATCTCTCAATTATTGTTATCCAGAGTTATGTTGTAACATCTATCATTTTGCTTGCATTTTGAAGGAAACATACCGGGAGGATGTCCTACCACAAGAAGTAGATGTAAATCACTCCTTGAAGTATCCGTTGGGTGGGCCTTCTAACTGAAAGCTAAGGCAATCACACTGACTAATCAGAACTTATCTTTTGAAAAAAAAAAAAAGTTAAAATAAAATGAAACTCGTGATGATGCCTTTGTACTTTTGGAGGATGGACAAGCACAATTCTAGAGAACTTCAACTGTTTGGAAACTTGCATGTTCAGAGAAAAGAAAGGTCAAATACTTCTGCTCTTGCCTGGTATTCAGGTCAGTACAGCTTTAAATTGTTCTAAAATCGCAGGGAGAAATGGGAGGATATTCAGCACCTGTGCCCACATACAAATGTTCTGTTTATTCTAGCAATTGTCTAGTTTGTTTTTTCTGTGTGGTGTTTAGGTTAGTGACAGGTAGAAGTGTGCCCAATGATGAAGTCGATGCTAATTGTTTGCCATATGCCAGATGTTAGCGTTCTTGCCTGCCTTATTTTGCTGATTATTTGGTCCATTTATGATTGATTTCAGCTGGAATTGGTCATAATGGTCAAAATAGTGTTGTAATCTGTGTCGTGTTTTGAACAGCCAAAATATTGAACTGGTGAATTATATAATCCTGATGTGCCAGTCCAAGTTGCTCACTCCAAATTCCCCTACCCATGCATTGGCATGTATCCAGGTGGGGCTCTCTCTCTCTCTCTCTCTCTCTCTCTCTCTCTCTCTCTCTCTCTCTATCTCAGAGTACTAGGACTGGCTCGATGATAGCTGATGGGGCCTGAACATGACTTGTCCGAGTGATATTCACTGATTAGTTTAAAAAAGAATATCATCCATACACGGGATATGTGTTGGTCCATCTCCATTCACTAGTTCAGATAGAGATCCAAAAGTTTGCAATGATTAGATTTGGGCCTTGCATTTATAGATATGAAATGCTGATTATTTGCTTGGTTTGTGGTTGATTCCAAAGAACTTATCCACAAATTCAAAATCGGTTTTGCTTGTATACCAAAAGTCTCAGTAAGTTGCGATCAAGCCCTTGGGAATAGTGGAATGCTAAAGACTAATCTTTGGCTCCCATTGTTGAGGAATATCAGGATTTCATGGAATGGAACTATACTATGTGGCATTGAGTTGGGGTTGTATACCGATGTGTATTTTTTTTTTTTTTTTTCATGTCATAATTTTGTGTTTAGTTGACTGAAGGGAATTCTAAGAATTTTGTAGTTTTCCAAAGGCGCTTTTTAACTTTTTCCCTCATTTTTGGAATCAAAGTCAAGACCGTATGCATGATTATATCACAGAATGGATTCCATGAGAAATTCCTGATTTCTTGCCACATGGGGATAGTACATAGTACCATTTTATTGCACTAATTCCTCAACTTAGGGAATCTCTTTTTTGGGATTGGGATTTCCTACATTCTTTCAGTGAGACTGGTTCACCTATCGCATATGTTATACTTTCACCGTAAGTGTACCAATAATACTCCGCCACGTCATCCAAAAATTTAGGTGATTTTGAAGTTTAAAAAGTCTAAATAAGATGAAAGAGAGTAACCAAAATTTTTTAGATGATGTGGCGGAGTGTTACTAGTCCACTCACGGTAAAGTATAACAAATGCAATAGATGATCTAGACTCTTCTTTCAGCCACTCTTTCCTGGAGACCCATTTTCACATGAGGTTCAGTTAATGACTGGGTAATAAATATTTCTCAATTTTTTAGAATATTACCTGCAGCAGATAAAAGAAAATTTATTTTTTCATAATTTGGAGAGGTGTCTGTCCCAAAGTTACTATTTAACTATTCTGAAAGGGTGGAACTGTAAGGCAGTTTGCTAAAATTTTGAGAGGAAACCTGTTTGGACTGGGCCTTAACAGCAAAGAACACGAATCAATTTTGTCTGAAATCTGTCTCAAATTACTTTAGGAAATAAATTCAAACAGGTCAGAATATGTCTCCCAAGGTCCCAACCTGTTCTATCTATGGACCTGTTTGGAATCTTGATGTGTTTGAAATTTAGATTTTTTAAGTAGGGTAATTTACTGGTGTTTGACAATATGCATTTTACATTTGATTCAATCGAATAAAGCTGTTTGATCGTAATAAAAGCAGTATAGACAAAACTTGTCATATAGTGAAAAATGTATGCCCAAACTTATAAAAGGTTGTGAAGGTTATTCAATTTGAGATTCACACAAACTTTTCTAAACCATCTAAAACACTCAAGAAGTATGTTTAAATCAGTTTTAAATAATAATAAAACTCTACAACTATACTTGTCTTATGATGCCTAAGTTTATTCAACTCTAAATCCTCAAACATACTTGTGCCAACTATTAAATTGACAATATATGAAGCATCATCATCATGAAAGTTTTGTCTCAACTATATTGGGGTTGGTCATACGATTTATTTTTCTCTTTTTCGATGTACTCTGGGCCAAATCCTTTAAACATGTTGCATCTCTTAAGATTCATTTCTATTGCCATCATCCACGGCTTATTCCAAAATATGATTAGAATAAGAAAAGATTGGAAAAGTATGTTATTGGAGTAAAGACAAAACAAAGGAGGAGAGTGTTTTGATAGGCAGTCCCCAATTCCCCATACCCCCTGTGAAATTTTTACTGCGTAGGAAGATGGATTCCTTGGATTTGCATTGCAATTGCATCTAAACGTACCCCTCCAAATCACGTGATGACACGTACCTGTAAACTGATCTTTTAAGACCTCACGTCCGGTCCATTTGAAGTCCAACATGAACACGTGAGAGGAGGCCTCTCCAAGCCTCCAACAAGTCGCCTGTCATCTCGGTGCTGCAGGTAAAATAGACAAATATCCAGGCATCATAGCTTCCGGGCCTTTTCTTCTTCATCACTCACTCTCTCTGGAATGGATAGATAACAAACCCTTCGTCGTCACGTGCAACGGGCATTGCTGCCATTTTTGGTCGAAAAATGGAGAGGCAAACATGACATGGACATCGACTTTTGGGTCGACAGATCCAAAGGTTTCTATGTGCAATCGTCTTCTTTTATGGACAAGAGGTTTCTTCTCTGAATTATATGGTGGTGAAATAAGTGGGGGACGGATTAAAGTTTGTACAAGGCCTTTTTAAAGATAAGATGCTGTATGTAGTAGACATTTTTTCTGTCTCCTCCAGTGAACTAGAAACATTAATGAAAGAAGAGACAACTCCATCCTAGAATCAGCATCAGTACATGTGGAACCCATGTCTCACTTATCATGGATGGTAGTTTACAATGTAACATTTTGGAAAGTTACATTTCATGGGGTTGTTTGATTTTCTAAGTTTTCACTGTTCAAGCAATGAATTCAGAATCCTTGGAGAATAACGGGTTATCCCTTAATTAATACTTTTATTGACTGCATCATAAGAGGACTGCATCATTTCCCTACTAGGTGAAGTTTTCAAAGAATATTACACTACAGGTAGTCATGGGCTTGGCCAACCTGGGCCTGCCCCTTGCTCAGCCAGCAATAGACTAGATTTGTTTGTAAATTTCTAGCTCGATATTGGCTGGGCCTGGACTATGTATGCTAATGGTTGTGGACTGGTTGGGCTTTGCCTGGTCCTTAGTTTTATCGTTCCAGGTTTGGATTGTTGGCTCGATTAATAAATGGGCCAAGCTAGGACATGCTTCAGCCCTGCAGTTTCTTGCAAATACTTTTCCTTTCAAGGTACTTTTCAAAGAAATTCAGAAGAAAGAAAACCCTAGGATTGAACCTGTTCCTTGCAGTTTCTTTCGAACTCACTCAAGAAAAACAATAAGAAGAAGATTTTTCTTCGTCTTATCCGCGAGTAAATTCTATCTCAAGAGGCTTTTCAATGAAGTGAAATGGCTTTTTGGTTTTTGTGGTGGGCTTTGAGACAAGAGGTGGTCGGCTGAGAAACATGACCCACGTGATGTGGGAGTTGTCGCCCATGGGCTCCCTGCCGCCCCCAACTCATCTAAGCTCTTCCTGCTTTTTAGTTCTCCAACTGAAGAGGCCATTGTCTGTCACCCCCAAATGGGTCGTCCACAGCTGGTCATTCACTTCATACCAGTTGACATAATGGGCCCCATAAAACCTGTGAGGCCCATCTGGTCCCCAAATCAACAGACCATATCCACTGCCCCTCTCTCATCGAATTGACTCTAGATGCTATGTTTTATCCCATGTTTTTCACGTCTCAGAATTCATCCAAATTGCCTGTATGTAGTTAGGGCCTGTTAGTTTGCATACATAGGATTTGAATACATAAAAAATTATGGTTAAGTGGGCTCCAACAGGAGTTATTGAAGAGGTGAGGGGCGGTCAGGTCGATGGAATACTCGCTTTCCTAGAATTAAATTACTAGGGGGTGGCTGAATATTTATTTTCCACCCTTTCAAAGAATTTGATGGTCAATTCCGAAAGTTTATATTTATTTCTTCAATTTTAACCATTTTAAGAAAAGTCGTACAATTCCTATGAATTCAACTACATGAAACAAGAGGCTCTTATATTATTTTTCTTACTTATGTTTCATATGACCCTTCATCCTTAGATTATTTTCTTACTCATGTTTCTTGGGGCCCTTCTTGACCAACAATTCCCAAAATTTCCTGCTTACAAAAAAGGGTCAGAATTGAAGGAGGCCATCAAATTGCCCCTCATAACCTCTTTTAGTACTCTTTTAATAGCATCTTTACCTTATAGACTTCTAATAATACTCTTGTAATACGATCTATTGATGCTAAGCTAGCAAGGGGTGGGTCATACCTTTTACATAGTGAAGTTGCAATGTTCCTTGACCTCAGTTGATTCGACATAGTATGCATGAACCAAGACCAAAAGGAGCACAAACGCTTTGCACCATCTGGCTATAAACTAATCACTGTACAATACGTTGTCAGGTGTACTACATACATGCAATGCTCGTAGGAATGGGAACTTCAGGAGTCAGGAGTCTCCTGGTCCTTCAAAAAGGTGGCAACAATTAAGAGATGGCTTATATATCATAACAATTCCCTCAAACTCCACTATCTAGAAAAGAAATGATCAGTAACTAAAATAGATGGCCCATATCATACGTACACAGGAAACGAAGTACAATCATAGATCCAAACTGTGCATTCAGAAATTGCTATGATGGTCGAGATTTGCTGCGGTCAAATGATCCTAACCATTCCCTTTTCTCAGTTTAAAGATGGTTGAAGAAAAGCCAGGCACCAATGAGATTTTCTATCGAAAACGTTCTTCAGCTGAATTGCGGGAATTTTAGCTCATTTTTACACTTTTTCTCACAGGAAAACAAGTGCACCAAACATAAAAATTACTGAAGCACGGAAAAGTATTTTCACAATCCTCACTTTTTCTTCACAAGGCCGCACAAACATGCCCATAGTTTTGTATTTTGAGTCAAGTACCTATTTTGTGTCGATTTTAGGAAGTGATTTTTTAATTTTTTTGGCGCTCAAAATATTTATGCAAAAATGAATAATTAGGATGCAAAGCACATAGAAGGGTATAGTAGAAAGGAAGGACCCAAGCCAAATAGAGCCCAATTCAGGTTCGGCAGTCAATGCCTATGGGCCCAAACCATGCTGGATGTCCAAGCGTACGTTGTGGGTCTCCCTCCCATATATAAACCATACCTAAAGAAATTTAGAGATTTACATCTGAAGTAACTTTGGATTTTAATGTATGGGTTTAGTAGGCACCACCCAGGGGATTAGTGATGTTGAGGCCAAGACTTAAAGGGATGCAACGTCATGGAAAAAAAAAAACCTTAATATATGGAGATAAAGAAGGAGATTTTCCAGAGAATAGGAAATAAAGACAAAGATGAGACTCCACAATTAGCGTTTAGGTTTTTCCATAAATAGTATATACTATTATGTTTCTATGTCTACGCACATTTAAGATCCTTCTCAATAACATAGAAACTCTTGAGCCTCTTCAATAATCTTCAATACTATTTTAACAATTCTTCTTATATGGATTTACCATGTATTGCCTACTACTGCAAATGTTTGTGCCCCTTTTCAAAAGGAAAAAAAAAAAAAAAAAGAGAGAGAGAGAGAGAGAGAGAGAGAAGAAGTTAGGGTCGGTTTTTTTGCATGGAATTGGAATATCTAAAAATTCTAATAAGAGTCTGGATCCCTTGTTTCATTGAAACAATAAGATATTGTTTCATCCTATCAACATTCGTCAGCTATATAAAATATCTTATTTACTTTTATTTATTCAAAGGAAGCAATTGGGATGGTTCATTAGCTGGTATGGATTTTATATAACTGGCGAATGTTGATAGGATGAAATATATCTCCCACTTTCATTAAAACAAGGATCCGGACTCTTCTAATAAATGTATTCCTAAATGTGATTAAATTAGAGAAACAAAGGTGCAGAATAATAAATGGCTATCAAATAATATCCGCTTCATTAGAAAATGAATTAATGGGAGATGGTAAATGAATGCCTTGTAATATCAAATCTTAGAAATGTCAAGGTCCTACTTCTCTACCTTATGTTCTTCACCTGCAGTTCTCACCTGGCTATCCAAGGTTCAAACCTTGGATATGACCCTTCTTCTTGAATGTAAAGGCTTTCTTCCCATGTGTGGGCTGCGTTCCCGCGTCAAATGGGCCTGTAGTGATATACCACAAAAATCTTGTTCTTCTCATAGTGCCCTTGAATATTATTCTTTTCACCAAGATACTCGTTATTAATGAAATGCCACCAACTGTACCAGTCCCTCTATTGCATTTTTTTTTTGTTGTTATCAGACATCTATTTGGTAATTGATGCTAATATTTACTACTCTCCAGTTTCAATTCAGGAAAAGTGGTGCCAACCGTCCAATTATCGGCCAAAATCTTAACAGTAAAAATGACATAATCATTTACTTTTTGATGGTTAAAATCATCCCATGAGAGTGTTCCATGAGGTGACCCATGAAGTGAATGTATGAATCGATTAACACCACACATCTACTTAAAGGATAGACAATCTGTTCCAGCATCTTTCTATATAAAGGAAGTGACCATGAAGGGATTGAGAAGCAAGGAGATTTAAACACACAAGATTCTCATTTTCCTAGTCTTCAAACTTCACTCATGTTGCCTTTTCAACTCCATCGCTCCATTCTCGCTACTATAATATTGTGCTTGTTCATCACTGCCCAAGGTAGCTTTATGTATCTGTTAATTAGACCAATCAACCCAGCAAGTTAGCCTGTCACTAGAGAACTCTATTTCCCTTCCATACTGTTCTAACATGTGTTTTGGTTCTCTTTGCTGCAGCACGTAGTTCACTGAAAGGCTATGGCTCCAACATAACTCCTTTGGCTGCAGAACAGACTTATGGGAGTCCCAGTCCTACCGAAGAAGCCGAGTTTTCTGACATTGCAACCATGGCAGCTGCTGACTACACACCTATAAAGAAGAAGCCACCCATTCACAACCGATGAATGGCTGGACTTTCCTACCTCCAATATTGAAGGACTATGTGTGTTTGTGTTGGTTAAGTTTTCCCAATAAACATCAAAGTAGAGCCGGGATGGGGAGGTTATGCATGCACCATGTTAGATATGTTGTAAGGTTTGAATTAGAGTTCGGATTATATTAAGTTTCCCACTATATCTTATCCACTACTCTATAAATGGATTTTTATGTTGGTAGGTAAAATGTATATGAGGTTGATTTATGGACATATGGTCCCCCAAACTTCTACAATGTAGCTAGCGAAGATATTGTAATGCATAGATTTTTTTGTGTGTATATTTTTGAGTACTCGAAATTCGGTTGTCATGATTCTATGGTACCCTGGTTAAGGACTTTCCTTTTTACTATATTAAAAATGAACTCCTATAAATCAAGAGCGCTTTTGTTGCTTTGTTAAATGAAGATTTGCACTTACTCAAATTCCAGGGCTTTGAACAACAAAATGCAGTCGGTTGAATAATAACATTAGCTTACATCCATCTGGCAGTAGTAGTCTAGGGCAGTAAAAGCATGTTCACTTTCAAGTGCCCTTACTTGTATAAAAAGATTGATGCCTCTCTGCAGAAATTTCCCAGACATGCCTCTGTTGGCTAGAAAAAGAAGTGGAGCTTTGATCTCAGAAGAATTGGCTGTTACAAATGCGAACACAGATTTTGTGTCAATTAAGGTCAAGCACCCGACTTGAACATTTGTGATTGTCTACTAGAGATTGATCCCATATATTTTACTCTGCACAACCTGAAGGCAAGGATAAACACCTTGATCATGAAGTGTGATGATGAAGGGCTCAGATCGGATTGGTCAAAGACCAAATAGGGTTTTTCGATGAAATATCGCTTTCATTTTCCCTTCTCTCTCTCTCTCTCTGAATAGCTTTCTTAGAGGGAGAGTTTTTTTTTTTAGTCATTTTGAGGTACATTTCATCCTCTTAAATAGGGATAGAAAGCCTCATAATCTATGATTAATTGAGTTCTGATAATCACAATCCTATCCTTAAAGAAAATGGGAAGAGAGAGAGAGAGAGAGAGAGATTTGGAAGTTTATTGACATGGCTTCAAAAATGAAAAAGCTCTTCCCATGTGTGAGGGGCAAACACATCTGTTGATTGGGGCTGACCCGGATGCAATCACTTATGAGCTCCATCAACAGATGCCAACAGCTTGTGGAGCTTACCTAGACCCTTATCATCAATCTAAGTTCTTCTCACTTGTTATACTCCCATGAATTAGCACTTATCCAAATTTGACAATCATTTGAGTTGTGTGCAACCATAGGCCCTTCAATTGTTCATGCATATTTTGTCACTCATCCCACTTTATCTCCCCAAAAACAAAACAAATGGTTCCCCATTCATGGTTCTAAATAGGTTCCACACGTTAGACCATTGCCTACTTCACTGTGAGCTTATTAGGAGAGATTGAAAAAGAAAGCACAAATGAAGACAGTAACAGAACAAACTAAAAACATTAATTGCTAATTATTAACCGATTTTTCGACCCTCATAAATGATATTTATAGAGCAAAGTACCTACTCTCTCTCTCTCTCTCTCTCTCTCTCTCTCTCTAAGAAAACATGAAGCCCTAAAATTGTCTTCAAGATTGGGAAATTCCAAATTCTAATGCCTTAACTCCTACTATAAAAGAGAGAAAACATGAAGCCCTAAAATTTTCTTCAAGATTGGGAAATTCCAAGTTCTAATGCCTTAACTCCTACTATAAAAGAGAGCAAAGCATACACTGAGAGAGAGAGAGAGAGAGAGAGAGAGAGATTCTCAATCTGAGAAGAAATAAGGGGTTTAGTTGTGATATTGGAGAGAGGAAAGAAATGGAGAGCAAAGCAAGATGGGAGAGCATCGAGTAAGTTCATGAGGTCAAGCCCGTATGGGCATGATAAGAATCGCTTACCCTCTAGATGCATTATGATCTTGATATGTCTTTCACCAAAGATTAAGTTGGGGTTTGTTTGGTTGAAAGCTTTCGGGGAAATATTGTTTGGGGCATTTGGAGAATTTCAAATGTTGTATCCTAAAGTTAAGTTCCAAAATCTCCAGGCTAATAATAGCATTCAGAAATCCAGAATTGTGAGAACTCCCGTGGCCAAAACTATAAATTCACATTTTTAGGTCAGCTAATTCACACCTTTCAAAGTAAGTCAAATAGGGAATTTAGAACTCCCATAGATAACATCTTTATTTTTTCTATGGGAATTCCCGTAAAAATTTGTCTTAGCCAAATACGCCCTTATACAATTGAAACAAAACAAATATTGTTACTTCAAATATAAATAGTAAGAAAACTAACGTTATTTTTTAGTAAAAGGAACTACCAATTGTTACATATGGTAGCTCAGCTAGTTAGGAATACAAAATCCCCCTTTTGGTTATGAGAATGCATGAGTTCAAGTCCTCTACATAGTGAAAAAAAAAAAAAAAAAAGGGAAATAACAATAGAACTAAGACCGTAGAGTGGTTATATAGAGAAATATTTTAAAAGAGCAATAAAAATGAATAATTTTTTTTTATTTTTCTTTTGCACTAGTAAATCCTCACATACCCTACGCAAGTCCATCACCTCCATCGCTACAACCAATTGTGATGCTTTGGTTAAAAATTATAATGAATTATTTTCTTTTGTTTAAGTAATCATATTTAGTTACAGGGGGATATTCAAGTGTTTCTATCTCTCACCATGTGTGGTGAGGGACACCCCTTTTGGGGAAATTTCAAATACAAAAGGGGATCTTTTCATCAAGTACAAAAGCCCTTTTGTATTTGAAACTTTTCCAAAAGGGGTGTCTCTCACCATACATAGCGAGGAATGGATGCACTTGAATATTTCCCTTAGTTGCATACTTTATTGTAATTCTTATTTTCCCTTTATTGATAACCTTTCCTGATTTTGAGTATCACTCAAAAAGAACTAAAAAGAAAGCTTTTAAGCTATCCTTCATGTTAACTATAAGCCTTCTCTATCCTTATCCTCTTAAGATTTTGTAACATTTTCATTGTTATCATTATCATTAAGAAAATAACTTTTCAATGCATATTTAACACACACTTATGTGCGTATAATAATGTAGGTGCAAAAAACGTAACCCACAGGATCAGAGGGAGCCTTATAGGACTTAACCAAATGACAGTTGAGAGTTAGTTGCTTCCGGCTTCTGAGACCTGAAAGGGAAGAGAAAAAGGTCAAAGGACCCTGGCTATGGGCAGCACAGGGCTCTCCGATACCTTAGTTAGTGCAGGGACTGGGTTAAGGATGGAGAAGAAAGGAGACAAAGTGCATGTAAATTATGTTATGCGTACCTGTGCTAGAATCCATATCTGCTTATATATGAGAGCTTCTAGATATTTTACCATAAGCTTGATGATTTGGCTGCTGAAGTTATCAGCCCACAAAGTAATAAATGAAGGTCCATCACAACCCACATTGCAATTAATGAGAGTCCATCACAGCCCACAAAGTATTAAATGCTAGTCTGATCAGCCCATGTTACATTAAATGCCAGTCACATTGTGCCTGATCTTGTCTTGACTTATTGGTAGCAAAGGTCACATCGGATCTCTTCTTGGGCCTCCCCCTGATGGTGTTACAGCCGCTAGATGCTGCTTTGTCAGAGGCTTGATGTGGACCTTGAACGGCTAGGATGACATCTGTCCCATCGACATGTGCTCTGAGGCAGGAGATAGTTGTCATCACACATCTCAGCTGGCAGTCCTCTTAGCTACAGTCGAAGAGCGCATCTGGGGGCTAGTGCGCGTAGCCGATGTTATCCTCAGCTAGACTGAGATCACAACACTGATCCCGGCTAGCGTGCTGGTGCTGTAGCCGGGATGCGCTCAGCCGGACTGATAACCAGAATCGCGCTGTAGTTAAATATAATTTTGGGATGTTTAGGAACTTCCCCACACAAATACTATTACTTACATGTAATATTTGAGACACTACTTTTTCTTTCATTTCTCCACTATTTTAAAAATCTAACAATTAAAAAAAAAATCTTTTATGATATTTTCATGATAATTTCTCAAAAAAGTTTAAAATCTAAAATACTGCAATATGTTTTGCAAGCAGTAGAATCCGGACAAGGATAGTGACAACGCTTCCCTCCATTTTGGGTCTCATCCTGGTCGTTGTTTGTCTCTTATTCAGACAGCATCTTCCTTCAATGCCTTGTACCTGAAGTGACATGCTTGCTTAAGACAAAACCTCTCCTAGACAGCTCAGCTAGATAGATAACTAACAAACGGCTTAAATCATTATAACAAATCCGAATCCTCCAAAACATATACTGGCCTACTTATCATATTCAAATTGCTCAAAACTATCATTTTCCCTTTTTTTTTTTTTTTCTACTAATGATCGGGGTATTCCTATAATATTTGACAGGGCAAACCCTTACGTTATGCCAACGAACTGATGTACGTCATTTACTAATTCATTACTCCAACTAGAGTAGAACCACCATCAGGCAAATCACAAATAAAACATGTGATTTGGTAATTACGTTTTCTAAAGAATGCAAATTAAAAGCTTAATTTTATAGGTTTTGTAAGATCCTACATTGCTTGTGAGGCTGCTCAAAGGCTGGGCTAATATGGAGGACACCGTGACTTAGTGTAAGGCCTAGTGGAGCTTAATGAGCTCCGAAAACAAAACCGTGCAGCCCTCATAGGGCCAAGCATTAAAGCCGAGGGCAGATCTCCTCTGACTGCTTTCCGAAAAAATTGCAAAAAGAAAAGAGCAATACTTTTGTTTTAAGTGAAAATTGTTTCTTAGCAATTGATTCAAATGAAAGCACCCTAAAAGGTGGTTAGGATAAAGAAAAGAGCAATACTTTCGTTTAAGTGAAAATTGTTTCTTAGCAATTGATTCAAATGAAAGCACCCTAAAAAGGTGGTTAGGATGGGGATGAAGCTTCACCAACCGCTCTAAATTTCGGCACCAACCATCTCACGTCATATTGCAGATATGGCCCACTACACTAGATCATCTCTACAATAGGATATGGAATGGATGGTCTAAAACTTGCAAGCCTATGATTCCACCTAACGTCCTCTTCTATCATGAAACAATGAAGAATTAGGCAATCCTCCTTTTGGTTCTCTCCCATATCTGCAAATAGCCTGCTATACTGATGTCGGCCACTCAAGGCAATCGAGCCAGGTTACCAGTTGCTGCGTTCTTTCTATGCTTGGTCATAGCACAAGGTATCATTACTACACCATATGTTGATAAAATAAATAGAGAGGTTCTGTTGGTGTTTGATGTAGCAGTTTTGTGATGTGGCATGATTCTGGTTTCTGTAGGGCGAAGTATGTCGAAAGGTTCAGGACCCACTGCATCTCCTTTGCCTTGGGATGGGAATTGTGGGAGATTTGATCCTGGTACAGATCATGATGAAATGGACTTTTTATCCATGGATTACACCCAAGCTAAGAACAAAGCACCCATTCACAACTGATAAAAAAAAAAGTTTATATATACTTTTGTATATTATTTCTTTTTATATGCATTTCTATATCTGATATTATTTTCTTTTCTTTTCTTTTTTTTTTTTTGTTATAAATCTAGTGTTTTGAGAGGATCATGCTCATGTCAGTAACTAACAACTTCTTGGGTATGGCAAGGTTGGGGAAAGGGGGTGCTGGGAGGTTTATAACCTTTGGATTGGGTGGCCCATTTTACAGCAATGGCCCTTTGTGGCCCTCTTCATCAAGGTCCAACAAAATGGAAAGTAGGACTGAGCTGCCCATTATGTAGGTCCTTGACATTGTGATATTCATAGTAGGAATCTAGTAGAATGGTCAAGCAATCACTATGGGATCTGTTCTTTTTCAAAAAAAAATTGATCCTTGTTCATTACCAATCAGTTTCCTAATGGGTTACTTAAGATAAATAAGTTCCCTAATTTTCATGAGCTACTATAAGAGTACTTACAAGAAGGAACCGATCAAAGATTCAAATCGTTCATCCTGTTGTTTCTCATGGCTACATTTATTTATGCGTTGTTGTTAGAGAAATATTTCATTTAGAATGTGTATGCCGTTATATTTATCTTGATTTCTGCAACTCTAGGTAGATCGGAGATGGCATTGATTTTATTTTTTTCTCTAACAATTCATTCCTGAAGAGAACTTTCCACTAGCCCTTGTGGATCTAAGATGGGCTGTATCTTGTGGCTTAAGACACAGAAAAATGAAACAAAGGATTGGCAGAAATCGAGTTACATGTGATATGAAAGAAAAAAAAAGTATGATGTAGATGTGTTTGGTCATTTTTATTTGGACCCAACAAATGTTAAAAATGGCATGACTGCAGTGAAAGACCTGGCATTCTATATAAGCGCATAAATAAAAGAAAAATCAAGAGCAGGGCCCACCTTTCAAAATCCTCCAAACTTTTCCGATCTCATTGTAGTGACCAATCATGAAACTTTTGTTCACATATATAAGATGACAATTGTTTAAATTGATTACATCTAAAACACAAGGAATTCCGTCCGTTTTCGTTCGTTTTTGTAAAAATGGATGGAGTTTATTACTTGTAGAAATATACGAACAATCTAAAAGCGGCTAGTGGCCCATTACAGTTTATTGAATATCCATCACTTATGTGCATCTTTTCTTTTTTTACTTTCATGATTAGATGTTCAAATAAGATTAGAGAGTACCTTACTAAAAACCATCTTTCTGGGATTGGATTAATCCCAAAATATGATGGACTAGACGTGCAAGTTGCAATTCATTAGGAGTTAAAAATCCAACTACTCTCCCAATTTTACAGTGGGATGTTTGTGGGAACCAGGGCCGGACCCATAAATTTATCCTTGGAGGGAACACTATGTTAAAATATAAATAAAAAAAAATATTTGGGGCCATAGTTAAAACTACATAGAAATTTCTAGAACTACAAGAAATTTTACAGAACTTTTGGTGCGCCATGGTGACCCCGCCCAGGGTGGGAACTCAAGGAAAAGAACTGTCACTTGTTTTGTTGTTTTCATAAAAGCAATCAATAATCAATCCGTAGCTCGGGTGCTGATGGTGAGAGACTTGCGTGAGGCTGTAAGAGTGTACCTGTGAGTACTTCACTCTACAAAATTAATATATTCTACCAAGTGCCTTGAATATAAATTCAATGGCGGATATATGGGTGAAAGCTCACCCACATCTGCCCAAGTCCCTTTTACAGTAATGCACGTCCCACCTTACCTTTTCCCTTGTGGCCGAAGGATGACTCAGATAATTTTTTTGAGCCAACCACAAAAAAATTTGTCAGTGGAGGTCAACTTTGGAATGCAAGACTGAAACGTAAAGCAAGAGATTTGCAAGCACAGAAGCAACCCATGAGCCGGTAAGGCATATTCGTATATCATCATGAAAGTGGACCCACCATGTTACTGCCCCGGACTGGCAAGTCCATTCACCCATTGAGGAGGAGAAACTCTCCAAAAGCTAACTATAAGATTTTGCTAATTAGTTTCTCTATCCATTCAACAGTTTTTTCGGTTAACGAGTTTTGCTGGGCCTAATACCAATGGCACCTCTGCCCTGGGACCTGGCCCAAGGAGAGTTATGCAAACTCAACCCAACCCAACACAAACAGGCCAAAAGGTCCCATGAACAAGCGCGACCATTGACAATCTAAATGCTAAAGTGGTACCAAGCCCATGACCAACCCGATTCAGCACTTTGGGCTTGTTTGCCTAAATATTTGGAAAGTTACCTCTGGGCAAGCAACTGTTTGAGGGGGTAAAAAAAAACACACTATGGGCTGGACTTGGGTCAATATATTTTTTAAGAGGCCATTAGCTGGACTTATCTAGCCTGATCTAAAGCTAGTTGGGCAGCTGACCTAAAAAGGGCATCTAATGGGGCTGCACCTATGCCAATCTTTGCATAATGGATGAAATTAGTTGATCCAACCAAGTCTAATCCAGCCTGGTTAAACCTGAGCCAACATTTGCCCATAGTCACAAATTAGTTGGTCCAGCCTAGCCTGAAATCTAGATAAGCCCCAACACTCGCAAAAGTTCTGGGCCAGAGCATTACAGTGAAGAAAATATTAACTGGACTTGGCCTAAACATTCGGCACTGGTACCATTCAACTAGACCAGACTAGCTTCGGCATAGCCCATTAAATATCACAAGGAAGCATACATATGAACACCCTAGCCTAAGATCAACGCTAGTGATTGCTATCAAGTTATGTACTTCTAAAACCCAATAACGCAACACCTCAAAGACAGTACGATATAGTTGATCAACATTCTGTTTGCAGGCCCTTGATCGAAGACTGGGCTTGAAACAAGCCATAGAGAGTGAAAAACCTCTTCGAGTGCCAAATGTTCTCCCTGTATTTGCAGCAACCTTCACTTCATTTAATCAAACTCTTAAAAATGGGTAATCTCGATTGACATGAGACCACAGTTTGCTTCCGAAAGTTGAGAGTTTAAAATTACACTACCACACTAGGGCCACATGGGATTTACCCGGCTCTCCCTGAACCCATGGAGAATAGTCCAGGGGCTGGAACACCCTTCATTTAAAAATAAAAAATAAAAATAAAAAAGCTCTTTAAAAAGTGCAACATTTTCATGGGTCCATTCTGACAGGCACACCATATAGAGTTGTATAACATTCCAATTCAAGGTCTCTTCCTAAACTTTCTTGTTCTCTTGCTTTTGAAAGGGTTAATAGTTCATACAGAAAACCTAGGGATTGGCAAATGAATTTGGCTTTTGATACAGAAACCTGACAAATCTGTTGTTATTATTATTGGTAAAATATAGCTTCCAAATTAGTGACAAAAGGGCTAGGCAGGTCAGACCCAACAAAAACCAGAACATACCACAACCCAACGAGTGTAAAAAAAACCTTAAATCCTTATACCCACCAACCCACTGCCAACCTGTCGCTAACAAGACCAAATCCTACCTTGACAGAATTTTGAGCCCTCCCACAAGCCGGTTATCTGATGGTTGGCATCTAATCAACAATTTAAGGTTTCAATTACAGAGATATAACTTCGGATAACTACAGTACCAAACCAAAGTGGCCCAATGGTTAAGCACAGATTGCTGGTGGGCAATGCTAAGGCACACTACTATAATGGAGAGGTCCTAAGAAAGTGGTCAATGAGGGCCAGCTTTTTTTCTTTTTTTCCCCCCTCAATCACGCATTGTTGCTGACTCTGACAATAATAGTAAAAAATAAAAAATCTCAACCCACACGAAAACCATCCACCCTGAATTTATAATTAAAAATAATAGAAAGGCAATCTTAATCATCCACCATGGTATTGGATTCAATAGATGCATGGGTAAGTAGGATTTAAGGAACTCACTCATGCAAAGGCTCACACCACCTATCCCTCTCTCTTTCTCTCTCTCAAGTCTAATCTCAGTTGTCATGTAACCAAGGCCGTTGTTTTACAAATAGGGCAGATATTCTTTTGCATCAGCCATTGTTTTATGCAGTCGGTGTGGAAGTCATGACCACAATCCAATGTTCCAAGATCCTCCGCCTCCGCATATTCCTCCTGTCAAACCCACCAAAACAGAATCAGTTCAGTCTCGGTTGTAAACAGGCTAAGTAGCAAAACAGTGCTTGCATTGTGGTTGTGCTCACTTGGCATATACAGCAGGGCTCAACGTCTGAGGCTGCTTTAAATTCAAGAGAAGCATACTTCCGCTGCTTCATGCACTTCAGAATAGTTTCCTCGCTCAATCCTGTGCTTACATTTCCTATGCGTTCTTCCAACGCTAATAATTCCTGAAAATTTTCAAACGCAACATTCAGAAGATAATGTTTTGGTGCAAATAACTATGTACCAGAGTGACAAGATGCATTCTTACCTCATAAGACATGTTATCCACATCAAGGCGCATGTCCCTGTGCCGATCATGCAAGTCAGGGACCCCAAAAATTACTGACGGGTCAAGGATCAGAACATCCTGTGACACAACCCCAATCAATACAATTTCAGAAAGGATGACATTTGTCACTTAACGACACTTCTCTCAGTAAAATATAGAAGTTGCCTGCACACAGAAGTTATGACTAACCTCATATCTTACACTCTCACCCCTACGAACAAGCTCCAAGACACTGCGAAGCTGCTGTAGAAAACAAGAGAATCATAAGCACCAAAGGACGTCCAGATTATTGAGCAAAGTGCATAAGTTCTAACAAATAACAGTTTAGTAAAGACTTGGTATGATAAAAGATTTTCTTTTTTCTTGCAGAAATTTAATAATTTATGGAGTTAAAACAAGTAGTTCATGAATTGAGAGAGATCCTCCTCACATTCACAAAACATCAACTACAACAACCTATAGTTGAAATTCTTCCAGTAGCCTAAGATCAATTATTTCGTGCCTGTCAAAAAAAAAAAAAATTGATGCCTTCTCATCTTTCAGATGAATACCAGCCGATATATTGAATTATGGTGGGTTCCACCGGCCCCATAAGTATGACATATGGGTTGTGGATTCAGGGTCTACCAAAAATTAACCTCATTGGACACTTTTTAGCAATGTATGAAGGCAATTACATGGACAGTAAAAAAGGACCCTTTTTTTCCCAACTGATCGTCAACCATATAACCTCAATCGGATGGATAGGAATATTCAACACAGCTGATTTTTGTAGCGCCCCACCAACAGCCTACCTATATGTTTGGGAGGATCTATGGACTGCCAGGATGCCATGTGTCTCATATGGCCATTTGTCTGCCACGTGAAAAAGAAGCTGCCCGTCTGCCTCTGCATTTCTGTATTTAGATATGCAGATGCTTCTCAAACCAAATGATTAACAGTCAGATTTTGACAGCACAATATGAAAAAGAGACTGCAGCCCCTATATGTGCAGTGAATAGTGATTGCATAGCAACAGGCAGTCCTAATGGGTTAACATAGAGTGCAAAGTTGGATATCGCACTAGAAGAATGACACTTCTACCTTTTTCTTCTACCAGTCTTTTTAGGCACAACTAAAAACTACTAAAGGATAAGAGTACATCTCCTGAAACCTATGCAATGGCGCAGATGGGTACCACAGTGTACTGTATAAAACATGTCAAAAACTTTGAAGGATACCTGATGCCATATACAGATGCACTTTTGCCAGCACTGTGGCCCTAAGCAATGGGTTATAGTCAAGAAAGAGTATGAGGTTGGAGTACATTCTTTAAAGTGGAAAGTTTCGAGGGAATGGAGTCCTACAAAGGAGATGAAAGCGGAATCCCAGACCCTTCGCTCAGTTGGTTCCGCGAAGTTCAATGTTGATGGAGCACAACTCAATGCAAGTGAGGTCTCGCAAGTATCGGTGGTGTTCTTCATAACAGCAACAGAGAGGTCATGTTTTCCAAGCATGTGGGGAAAAAATCCAATGAAGTTGAGGCGACAGCTATTCCAGAAGTTCTTGATTTATTTGGATACATTTCACGACAAGTTAATAGTGGAAAGTGATTCATCCAATGCCATATCTAAGGTGAATTTGCTGCTTCGAGCGTATAAAAGTTTCAATTTTACTTCAATGATCAAACTTCTCTTCATTGATTCATGTGGGTCGGTCAATGCTATGGCTAAACAAGGGGTGGATAGAGATATTTCTGTGGTAACTCTCATTATGTAGTTTCCGTTCATGATGTTGAGTACACTGCTCTTATACCAAAGCTTCTTATTTTGGCACCCTTTGCTGTAAGTTCGTATTCAAGTTTCGATCACTGTTTTAATTTTGGTTTACTTTCCCTGTTACTGTTAATAAAAGTAAAAAAAAAAAAAAAATCAAAGGCAACCAAGCTATGCGCTGAAAGTAAAAAAATTTAATGGTCAAATCTAATCATCATGATTAATGAATTGCCACCAATCAGGTACATTATTGGTCAAATAAAATCATCATGAATTGCCCTATCAGGGGAGCCCGTGAGGTCTCTCGCTGCATGCCAATGAAACAGATGTGCTCTCTATGCATTTCAGCAATATCCAGGCTAAAGCCCATCAGCAGACGAATTAATGGACCTCATAGACCCATCAGACTGAACTTCAGCCTCCAGTACATTATCAGCATTGATGAGCAGAAACCGAAAAATATATCTTCCATCATCTTTACCTGAATTTTTTAGAAGTCCTATCCAAATCTAAAAAATAGAAGAAAAAAGTTGCAACCCAAATTTGCATGTCATATCAAAATATAGGAAGATTTTATCCAATTCAAATACATATATAGGAAGAAATTTTACCTGGACGAGGAACTGGCAACTCATGATTAAATACACAAATAGAAAGTAAGAAAAAACAATAGCTTTGAAACCCCTCCTATTCGTAAATGAATTTGTGCATGAAAAAGGAAAAGAATAAAAGGGAAGGAATGAAGGACAAGAGAGACAGTATATATATATATATATATATAGAGAGAGAGAGAGAGAGAGACATAAAAAAGGTACCTCTCTCTATCTCTAAACCCTTTTTGTGTTGTGGATCGACTTGACTTAAAATCTTAATGGGTCATTGAGTCGGGAGAGTCAAATGAGTCTATAATCTATATACTCACTCAAACTTGTCATAGTTGTTTGACCGGATAACCTTCCACTTTTTCACACCGAGTTGAATTTGCAAAAAATTAGAATCACGAAAAAGACAGATCACAAACTACTGAAGAAATGTATTAGCAAATAGCATTCATGCATTACAATCTTCTAATTCAGGCCCGGATTTAAATGTATTAGAATTGAACAGCCTAAGAATAAAATACTAATTGCAGTTGTCATCGCCTGATTATTATTATTTTCCATCTATGATATTTGATCTTTCAGTTTTATAGAAAATATTCTTAATAGTATTATTTTTCAATAACAACATTTTTCTTTCAATAAATTAATTTAACAATTTGCAAGTAACAGTTAGAACCTGATGCAACAAAGCCTACGTCAGAATCATTAAGAACATACCTCAGATGCCAGCCTGCTTCTCCCTTCAGAAGCAGATGCCAGTGCCCGCAACGAAAAGGGAATTCCAAGTACACCATCTCCTTGCCTATCCATCCAATATGCTGACCTAGGATACGATGGCTGATTTCCCTGATGACCAGCTCCAGATGGAAGTACCAAATCCTGTGAGGATGAAAGAGCTGAACGTGGAGGAAAATTACTGCTTGAAGCTCCAGGATCAGAACCAGCAGTAGAAAACAAAGATCTCCGAACAATCTCTGCTAATCTCCGTGGATATCTAGGAGGAAGATGCTGCTGAGGCACCCAGGTTGGAGCTAGTGATGGTTGGGACCCAGAACTAGAGCCAATTCGAGAAGCAGTATTACCTGGCGCACTTGTACTTCCAGGTATAATTGTACTACCATTAATCAAATTCCAGTTCGTTGAATCCTGAGTCAAATGTCTAGTCTCAGATGATGGCACAAACATCGGATACTCTGAAATGCTTCTTTGCATGGTCCTTGAGTTAGGTTCTTCGCGCATACCAGGTGTTCTCTCTCCTAAAATGATTGGAGAATTAGACGAGCTGCCAGCTCTTGAATTAGAAGCACCATTCCATGGGACAGGATGCATGTTACGGGGAAACCCAGAAACATTTGGCACAACAGATTGGACTTGAGGAGAGGTTGTATTTGTTGCTGCCAGCCTTGAATCGAGAGGTTGATTAAATAGGAGAACTCTAGAAGATGATTGCTGGGATGACCAAACATGGGAACGCCTGCTAGTGTTACCTGGAGACCATATATTGGGTTGGGTAGAAGCATGTTGATGTGTAGGATTGATTCTCATTCGGAAATTTCTACGGGAACTTTCTACACTTCCATCCCCAGTTAAAGAAAGGTGACAATCAGGAGCAACTCTCATTCCATCCACTCTTGGATTCAACAGTTCCTCTTGAGGATTGACACCAGAAATATGCTCAGCAGGACCGGAAATGCTTGAACTACCAGCAGTATTCTGCCGACTGGGAAAAGCATGCAATGAACTACTCTCAGCTCGCTGAAAGCAGTTACTACTTCCACCAAAAGAAGGTCCAGAAACTCCTTCGAGGGCCTTCCGTTTGCAGGATAATCGTCGACTATCTAGTGAACAACCAGGCCTACCATCACTATCATCAATCAGATGTTCAGCAGACCCGGAAGTAGTTGCACCTGGATTGGAAGAACCACCAGCAGATGGGACCTGTACAGTTTCTGATCCACCAGGTTTATATGGTTGCAGAGATGCACCTACATCCATGACATGCCCACCACTTCCAACAAATCCAACACTAAGATGTGCATTTTGAGGGGCATCATCTGAAATGGAATTTTGAAGAAATTGCCCATTTGCAACCTGATTGCTATTAAGGTCTATATTCACACTTTCCAAAGAAAGAACGTTTGTAGGTTCAAATTGCCTCTCTTCTAACCTCACACTAGGCCGGGCATGACTGGTGATTGAAGGCATCCATCCTGGCTCCATTTTAGCTTCGCTATGGATGGCCTGGTTAAGTGCATGATCACTAGAGCTAGGCCCAGCAGGATTCCAGCCTGTGAATACCCCGCCGTCATGACCAACAGTGCTTGCATATGCAATAGATGTATCACTATGAGATGGTAGATACTCCTGTACGTTTCTGGTTGCTACGGGGTTTATCACGCTATTCCAATAAAGTTGTTGATCCATAGCAGAGTTATTTGAGCTAGATGCAAGGTCAAACTCAAATGTCTCAGGTAGGGATTGCACGGTACTCCTTTGGCCTTGCATTTGGGCCAAATATCTAAAAATCTGTATAAGGGTTAGGATAAATATTTGAGCTAAAAGCAAGGTACCACGTATTACACTTTCCTTGCAAACCAGAAATCATCCAACCTGCAAATAAAGAAAGAAAAGCTAGAGTTAGTAGGGCAGAGCTATGCGCATTTCAAAAAATCATTGCAGGCCCTCAAGAAGACGCAGAACCATAAAGACTGAAAGAATATCCTTGCAACATATAATAGAACCATAAATACTGAATGCATATCCTTGCAACATATAAAGCAAAGATTGAAGTTTGAAATCTAAGAGTACCGATAAAAAAAAAAGTTCGAAATCTAAGAGAACATAACAATACACAATCACCTTGCAATCACTATATATTGGATAAAACAAAACCTCTACCAAAATGCAATGTTGACTCAACACAGGGGAGAAGGAGGATAGCCAACGGGCTAAACTCCAAGCCATAAGGCCTGAGGGTAGGATGTCTAGGTCTCACACCAAAGACGAGAGAATCACATGTTTGAGAAAGCTCAATTTCATTCAAATTTTCTGTATATCCCAAGAGAAGGGATATAAATCCTTATATAATAAAGTCTAAGCAAGAATTTAGCAATCAATCCCTACTAAATAAGAAACTACCTAATTCTAAGAATCTAGGGAAATTTAGAAAGTGCCTAATTCTTGTTTAAATCATAGCAATTAAGAAATCTACTAAATTGAGGAAATCCTCTAGAAGATTATAGATCAAAAACCTATCGTGGGACAATCTTGGATTGGATGCTGTCATTGCTGTGCCTTGTAAGCTTTAGGCCTTCTAGAATAAACCTTCAAACGTGGCCCATTAGTCTGGCCTGCATCAAATGTGTTTGGCAAATTCTCTTGAATGATCACACCATCGTATAAAATAGCAATTTTGGTTGATGTATTGACAAGGCCAAATAGCGATATGTGTGTGTGTCAATTATGATAGGATAAGAGTTGAATAGTTGAAGTGAAGATCTGTTACCAGAGTGATTTGTGGTCTGCGCATGCCAACAAAATTGAAGAGAAAATTTTACAAGACAATAATTAAACCAGCAATGACCTGTAGAGCAAAATGTTGGCCAATAGGAATTAACATGTGCGAGAACTGGTGTGGAAGAAATGAGAATGTTGAGATAAATGTAATGCTAAAACTAGGAAAGACATATTAAGAAATAAATGCATTTGGGAGCATTCAGCAGTAACATTAATAGGTGATAAACTAAAAGAGACTCATTTAAGATGGTTTACACATGTCCAATGCAGGCCAACAAAGGTGTTGGTGAGGAAAAGTTTCTATATGCAAGTTGTTGGTCCCTTGAGGAAAAAGGGGTAGGCCGAACAGGACATGGATGGAAATAGCAAGGATAGATCTAAATAAATGCAACCCATCCATAAACTTGGCCTAGGATAGACTTGTCCCTTTGATGATGATGATGCATCAATTATCAGATAATATTAGCATATCAGCATGAATTTCACAACTCAAAAGATTCTGAAAATCTTTCCACAAGTTCAACACTCTTTTAAGAATATGCTACATTTTCAGATATATGACTGTTGATACACACATCCACAGAAGACCATATATTATAGTTTTCACCCGTCAATACTTTTGCTTGTATCCCGATACGCTAATAATATCAATCAACACACTGAATGTTCTGGACAGCAGGTAAGCATAGAATATTGATTCACCCTTGATAGATGCCGGACACGTACTATTCAATATTTTAAATCATGATCACTCAAACTAAATACAAGTACTGAGAATAACAAATCTTGCAACAAAAAAAAAAAGTTAAGAGAAACAGAATTAGATTAAACGAAAGTAGGATTGATAAAAATAAAGATATGAAGCCAAATTCTGAATACTTTTTGGGAAGTTTAACCATCTAGCCAAGGGTCTGTACCACATGCTATCAAAATTGATTATGGTAGAAAATGCCCAACTACTGAAATACATATCAGAAAGGAAAAATCTGATCCTACCCACCATTGGAGCACAGCTTCCACTAGTAGTAAAAAGTCTGACTTGGTCCACATGACTGACCTGCGTAACCTGACCTACAGCTCATATAGGTCACATGTAAGCTAAAAAATATTGACCCGCACTTAGGTGCATAGGCTCTAGTTTGACCAATTTTTTGTTTCTACTGTACATGCCCATAAGTTCCTCCCATGTACAAATTTGCTGATTCTATCCTTTTGAATATTTATAGCATCTTAGCTTTGGATCTCACCCAAATGTACTTTAGCTTCTTAATTCATCATTGCCCAACATTCCGTACAACAATCGACAAAGCATGTCTAACAGTCATCTTGCATAATTGCCCCTTTAATCTAAGTGGCACAATTATCACGTAAATATCCATTAGCTTCTCGCCACTTTTCTCACCCTAATTTCATCTTTTTGCAGTATTAAACTCAACCTTCCATTTTGCTCTATGATTGCTCTTACATATCAAAATTTATCATACCATGGCAATAAGTTATTTTGAGTCTTAACCAATTCATCTTACTTGCTCCCATATTCGCTAAACTTGCACTCCATTTGTTTTGTTGTGCTAATTCTCAATCCATTTGACTCAAGCTTTTGTCCAATGTTCTACCATCGTTCACTTGCTTTCTAGCAACTAGTTAGAATGTCTTTTTTCTCATAGAGTGGGCATCCTATCATAACCAAAACAACCTTGGTATAATCATAGCCTTCTCTAAATTAATGAAAACAAGATGTAACTTTTTTCTCATTGCTTATAACAAGCAATAAGACATTGATCCAGTCCACCCACCCAGTACCAAATAGTTATATTGTATATTTCCCTCCGACCTCGTCTCAGGGAAGAACTAGTGAGGGCAAGGGGTGTGGATTTTTTAAAACCCCTTTTCTACTAATGTTGGCCCTCCAGTTGATAGTTTCTTATAGCAAGTGGTCCCTTCAAAAAAAAAATCCTGCCTCCGCCACTCCCTCACTGGTAACAATGTCCCATAAAAATCGTGAAATCAATTGATAAACCTCTTCCGGATCATTTGCTTAATTGATAAAGAAATGAACAAACAAATACTGCCTGTAGTAGTCCATACTCAAATTCTTTATCCTTCTTTTGATAGATAACATAACTTGATGTGCCCAACGTAGTGGTTGTGACAATGCGCACATTCCAAATGTTCATGCTCTTGTCCTAGTCCATCCATACATGGAATGCTCCAAACTTTTTATAGTTGATCATTGTCTCGTTTTTCCCCACAATGGTTTAAGCAAAGGTGACGCTTCACCCAACAACTAAGCTTAAAGAGTTTCCATCGACAGCCCTGCTCACAGCCCCACTTCTCCAGGTGATCGCTGTATGCCATGTTGCATCGAAGGTGATGCTTGACCGAGTCAACCACAAGGTTCCTTGAAATAGCATTTTTCAAATTCTAAAATGAAAGGAATACAGAAAAAATACAATTTTGAGTCACTATATCCTATTTCTGGTTGACATGCCAAACTAGCTAAACACAACAAACTCATCCACCATAAGCAAGAGAAAGTCCTTAAACAAGAACTATGTGATGATAAACCTACAAATCATGCTTAATGCATGCTTACTTTCACAAAAGCCCAGCCGTGCACCTCATACTTGATCACCATATATCAAATAAAGAGTTTGGATCAAATGTGATAATTGACCAAGTCAAACTTGAGGCTTCCTTGAATAGGATTTTGCAAATTTAAAAATGAAAAGAATTTGGGAAAATACATTTTGAATCACTGAGATGTATTTCAGGCTAAAGGACCAAATTAGCCGAAAACAACAAACAAGAAATGTAAGACGATCCATGCACAACCAAAAACAAGAGGAGGGCCTTAAAAGAGAGAATGTGCCAACTATTTCACCGTTTAAATTGGAAGTTTATATTCTAAAATGGGCAGAATTTAGCACAATACAATTTTTATACAGTAAATCATGATTCAAAGCAAACTGGCTGAAAACAACAGACCAGCTATTGCGAGAGGAACCATGTACAAACCATAGATAAGAGAAAAGCCTTAAAAAGAAGTAATCAGCATGATGGCTGTCCCAAAATGACACCCTCAACTAAGGAACTCTACATTATAGCAACCTCATTGACTTGAATGAAAAGCCGTAAGGGTAAAAAACAGACTTCAAAAATAATATATGTCCTTTCTACCATTGACTCAATGAAATGATTTACTATCATTTTCTTAATGAGCTTTGGGATTGATGAGGCCTCATTCCTAATATATATATATATATATATATATATGGGGGACATTCATGTGTATCCAACCCTCACCATAGGGTGAGGGAACTTTCCCTTTTTGCACATGAATATTCCTTTTATGCATATGACCATATATGACTTTTCCTCTTTTGCACATGAAAATTTCCAATTATGGAATTGTCCCTCACCCTATGGTGAGGGATGGATGCACATAAATATTCTCCTATATATATACATATATATATATATATATATTATTTCTTACATGTCATAACTTCTACAATTGTGTCAAATTTTCTTTTGTAGAACATATGGTGAGAAATTAACTCACAGTTAAAAGAAGAAAGTTAGCGAAAAAATTACAACCCTGAAGATTATGTTGGCATTTGAACATGCAGGAAAAATGAAGGTGGAATACCTCTATCTTCAACTATTGGTCAGTTACTCAATACTACCAACTTCCACAAAGTGCCAATTTCGTGGTTTCAACCATTCCAAAGATTATATCATCACTACCAAAAACATAACAGCTAGAGTGTTATCATAAGATAGGCAGTAAAAGGCCACGGCCCAAGGAAGCATTTTGTGTGCCCGCAAATTTCACAAGTAATTAATGTAAGGAACACTTTATAGCTCAAGAATCTCATGGCTGAAAAATATGCAAAAAAATAAAAATAAAAAAAAATGCTGGGAATCTCAAACAAAATAGCTCCTTCTCCGTCACAAAAAAACCAAAAAAAAACTCCTCCATTCCCATTGATTCGCGCAGGGTGTCACCCGATACCCACTCAGACTGTAGTAGTATAGAGAGGGAGAGAGGAATGCATTGTACTACCAAAGCAAGAAAAACAGGTAGCAGCTCAGAGCAACCAACCACATCACAAAAAGATTTAATTTTTAAGAAAAAGGGAATCATCACAGGACCTGATCAGATAATCCCCAACCAGAACTCTTGATTTTTGTAAATTAATAACCGCCGAATGACCTAGCTCTGCCTGTATAAACCTCTTCAAAGGTTGAGACCCAAAAACCAAAAGCGCAAAATCCATCATATTAATAATAATTATAATCCATCTCTTAGAGGCAACCAACGATTCCAACAATCTTATCCAGAGTCCGCACAATAAACAACATCCAGCATCAAAAGGTGAGATTTTTACAGCAAAAACGCAACTTCCCAGAGAAGAAATAATCCGTCCATGCACGAGAAACAATCATCTGACAGATGATTGGTAAATAGAATATCAGATCAGGAAAACAAAAACCCAAGATTCAGAAGAAACATATCAAAAAAAAAACAAAGCATCGGCAGCACGCACCATAAAACCAATTAACAGGTCAAAGACGCAACGCAATCTCTCAAAACAAAACTAACAAAATCGAACCTTTTTTTGGAACAAAAGGGAGAAATTTACAAAAGTGAATGGAATTTCTTAGAGAATCAACACAATCAGAAGTCATCCAACCATTAATCGCACGGAAAACACACTGATATCCGTAGGAAAAACGAAAGAACGATGAATCTAGATGCAAGAAACTTACCTAGAAAAGATCAAGGATCATCGATCCCATCGTACGGTCCAGAGGAGACAAGAAGAAATAATCTTTGAGAGGTGGAGATAAAAAGCTGGATGCGATATAAAAGTTCTCTTCCCCTTTTGGCAGACGCCCTCTCTGACTACGCGGATAGATGAAGAAGACAAGGACGAGAGGGGAAGGGAAGAAGAAGAAGCGGGGGTTGGGTGGGTTGGGTTGGGACGGTGGAAATGTAATGAAAGAAACAGAGAGCCAAGGATTAGTAATAAATTTAATAAAATTTAACGCAGTTCAGGAATCACTGGATCAGGACCTCAGCTATCTCCGGTACATGCACGCTCCTAAATCTACTTAAAATCTAAACCGTCCACTTACCGGATGTAGCTGGGTGTGGGCCATATATAATAACTATATACGTGTAAATGCTTGCCGAATAGAATCTTATATGAGTTTTTCTTTTGCTTTATCCAGACATGGGGTTCTGCCTATGGGACCATGACCGTAGTGACTCAACTCTTCATCTTGATGGGCCCCACTCGGATTGTCAAAAAAGTAAGAAAAGGGCATTCACACCACGCAGGTACATATGGCTGGAAATGAACGGCTAAAACGTAATCCTGTGCCAGAGTACAACATTGAAGGACAAAACCTGACTAATGGTTGAGATCTTCGCTTGCATGAGGTTTAATCATGATGAACCGTTCATCCATCGGGCTCTAAGCTTCTTCTTTTTTTCTACAATGCAGGGTTTCAGTCCTTCTAATCAGAGTAATTTATATGGGCCTAAAAGAGGAAGCCGGTAAAATTTTCCTATAACCTAATATGATAGTGGAGTTTTGAACCCACAACCTCCAAATACAAACAATAGTTCTAAGCCAACCGAACTATCCATTGGGCTCCGAACTAAACTCACAAGAGCGGCACAATCTTTGCCTTCAATGAAAGAAGGGTTGGCACTTGGCAGGAGGGCTCCAAGCACGTGCAGGGAACGTGGTGGTATTCAGGCACAAAGTTTTCCCAGTCACTTGAGCGGTGAATCCGTTTCCCATTGTAACAGTGTTGATTTTTGGATTGTTGATTATGTTGCCTTTTGTTCAACCGCGAGGATTGCGTGATGAATGTCCCATTGAGAATTGGGAGAGATATTACTTATTACTTGGTTTGGGGGCACATGCATTTGTGTGATGCACCATATTCTGCGGAAAGAAAGAAGTAAATATGATATGATATGGTGGTGGTGTCTGTGAGTTTGGTGTTTGGACTGGGAGACGATTGATGTGAGGAAAGAAAGCAAGAGGTAACTTCTTGCGCGCGCTCTTTCTTTTACTCGGAAGCGCTGACCAATGGACAAGCGGCTTTTGTCCTGTGGCGCGACTCACGAAGAGAAACGTCTATTCGCGCCGAAGCCAAGGCACGGACATGGGCCTTACTTATATTGAAAAAGTAAGAAAGGATTCCGCATGCTGCCTGTTTCGCGCTGTATTATTCATCTTGTCACGCCAAGCGGCTGCCTTTCCTTCCTTCGTTTCTTATCATTAAAATTACTCTTTCCCTCCTTCTCGGTCTAACGCTATCCTCGCTCGATGTGTCATTGTATCTGGACTTTTGGTGCGTGGTGCGTCTGCGTTTGGTGTAGCGTTGTTTTAAATGCTTGTGGTTGTAACCTACGCCCTGGAAGAAAACATGTGTTATATATATTTGTCCAAAGTACCATTATTAGATTGAAAATGTAGGGTTTGCTCTTTTTTATTTTTTTCAAATATTGGGATGTTAAGGGAAAATAAGAAAAGTACTCATCACTTTTTTAGGTGACAAAAATATTAGAAATTCTGAATGAATTTATGTTACAGTTGAAAATTGTTTTTTATGCATTTTATTATTTTTGAGAACTAACATGGTTATGCCTTAATTTCCTCGGGATATTCTTATTTTTTATTTCATCCAAAGATCAATAGCTTTAGCCAATCCCCAATCAATCTCTAGGCCTATTGGATAGGTACTTGGATTGCATGAAAAAAGAAATTTACTTCTACACTTTTGACGCCATGACATTGTGAAATAGTTACTGATATTTTGTACATTGGCATACTCTTGTGTATTGTGACTATTGTTATATAAAATGAGAAAGAAATTTAAAAAATACAAAATGGAGATGTAGATGTAGATGATTGTCAAAGATGTGGTAATACATTACAGAGGCACATGGGTGTCAAAGATCTGATGACTGATGACCATAACTTGTAACTTTACATTATGAAAGATGGCAATAATATAAAATTTCAACTTGAACGACTTTAAGAAGGAGAGGGGGGCAGGTGATAAGATCGTACTAAATGATCTTTTTTCTCTGACCCTGTTTCTATTGAAGAAGATAACACTCAGGATAAGATAGTGGAAACCGAACCAACTTTACCAACCCTGGTCAGGGCTCCAGAGGGCAAATGTGTCGGCACTAGAATGAGGACATGCTCAAGCCTAGCAAAATATAAATTTGTTGCCTTATTTATACACAAAAATGGAAATGTCTACAATAAACAGGCCATTGCTCTAGCGTAAGCAGCTTACCTAAGAACAATTACATATTACATCTAGCTGTTATATTTTGAAAGCTCTTGCTTTATAATTTATAGCTTATATAAATATTAGAGTATTTAGTAAACCTCTAATTATATTTTTATTTTTAAATTTTATTTTCTACTTTTAAAGTTAATATACATTTTAGAGCAACAAAGTCTAAAAAACTAAACTAAAGGAGGCTGCTTTTTAGTAGAGCCTTTTTTTTCTTAGGTCGTGCCGTGCTGGGCCGGGCCCAAGTTGAGCCTAAGCCGTGCAGCCTGTGGGCGGCCCACATATGCCCCTCCCCTTTTTTTAATTTTTTTTTTTTTTAGTTTTTTAAGTCTTAGAGACTTAGACTCTACACTCTTGATCTTGGACCAATTTCATTAAAATAAAGAAATTCAGAGAAATAACAAGTAGAATAACACTAATGATGTTTTGAAAAAATACATCAAATAAATTGTATTTTCTTTAAATTTAAGTAACAAAAGTTCAAAAAAATTACAAGTTTGAACTTGGATCAATATATATAATGAAATTCAAACCTTCTGATAAATGAAAAAAGAGTTACAACTTAAAAAACTTATGATACATTCTAAAAAATAAATTACAACTTTGGAAACCTATTATACATTCTAAAAAATAAATTACAACTTTAAAAACCTATAATACATTCTAAAAAATAAATTACAACTTTAAAAACCTATGATACATTCTAAAAAATAAATTACAAGTTGAAAGCCTATTATACATTCTAAAAAAAAATTATACTATAATATATGTAACGCCGCTAGCTTGTCTTCTATCTCGATCTCATTATCATCAAGGTGTTGGTCCCTATCATGTGCTTGATACTAATCCCGTAAGCACATGCAGGTCTCAACGGTTTCTTCTACAATCATAGTCCTCCTGGGGTCAATAAGGCGCCCACTTGCACTAAATGTCTGCTCTGATGCACCTGTAGACGCTGATATTGTTAGTATATCATGGGCTATGGCGAAAAACACGGAAAACTTAGTTTCGAATGATTTCCACTATACCAAAAGATCAAAATCATCTTCTTTATAATCCGAGATTGCAACAAGATCACTCTCCATGTACATTGTTAATTCATTAAGGTTGTAAGATTCTCCGAAAGAAGAGGAGTTACTTTCATGAGATTTCCTCATAATACTCCAAATAACCTTCTTTTTTCCTTTATGTACTTGGGGAGGGCCTGTTGGGACCGTGGGTGCTATAGATCTACCTAATCGGGTAGCATAATCCAAATAAAGTGTTTCTAATTGTGTCTTAATTGTTGTCATGTCATTTATATTAGTTGTATTCATATTAGAGTTTATTTCATCAAAATTTGTTTCTATACCTTGTAATTTCAATATAGGGTCTAATGCAGCAGCTATACAAAATGTTAAAGGAGTTATTCTCTAATATGATGAAAACTTTGCCTCCATCTATACATACATGAGTTGAAAAATTGGAAAATGGGCTAAAGCTTGATTTGATGTGGGATAATATACCCCGGAAAAAAAAAAATGCTGCATCATGAAAAACTTATAAAAAATCTATTATTATCTCAAGAATGGTCAATTTATCATCGCTTATAAAAATATTTTCATGCTCCAAATAAAGTTGACAATATTGATTTAGTGCCATTTTATAGGCACATGATTCTTTTAACATTTTATAGGTAAAATTTCATCTATATGCTTTACATCATATTATATTTTCTTTGGTTTTATATTCAAATTTACACATATGTCCATCCACCATTATTTTCGCGAGGGAGAACAAAAAATGTATCATACAATCCATTTAATAGTCTCTAAATCATCTCTAATTAATTTCACCCCTACTTGTACGATAAGATTTATGATGTGGCATGCACATTTATTGTGAAATAAATCTCCATTTAAATCAAGTTGAATCGAATGTTTTAGTAAATCTACTGCAACATTGTTAGTTCTTGCATTATCTAAAGTTATAGAAATTATTTTATTTTCAATTTTATATTCTCTAAGTTTTTCAAGGATGTTGGACCTAATCCTAGCACCAGTGTGTGAAAGTTCTAGTATAGAAAACGAAATCATTCTTTCTGCATCACCCAATCACTATCAATATAGTGTGATGTGATTACAATGTACCCTAGATTTTGTTTAGAGGTCCATAAATCTGAAGTTAAAGCCACTTTTCTAGGTAAATTTTAAAAAATATTTTTTAAATTCTCTTTTTCTTTCAAAAAAGTTTTTATTGTATCATTTCTAGCAGTAACTCTAGATATTTTATGCCATGAAGGAACAAAGGCAGACCTCAAAAATCTTTCAAAACATCGGTCTTCGGAAAGTATAAATGGATATTGGCGATAAATTATAAATTTTATAAGTTGATATCTAGTATTAGTAGGGTCATAATTGAAAACTCCTAAACCGCCAGATGAATCTGTTTGAAAAAGTTATGCTTGAACCATCCCACCTCTTTCCCTATCGTTAGCGGTATTCATGTGTTTGCGCATACACTTTTTCATGTGTCTACTAAGGTAGCTAGTGCCACTTGATGATTCGCCACTGAAGAGATCTTTGCAAAATTTACACTGTGCCTTTTCCTTTGTTCCTCCCGTGGGACTTGGGATAGTAACTTTAACAAAATAAGTCCATACAGGAGAAGTCAATTTTGATTTTCTATTCTTTTTAGTTGTAGAAACCAAAAATGCAGGATTTTGGAAACTATTACTGTCTACTTCTATGCTCTGACTTTGATCTAAATGAATAAATCCAGGATCTTCCTCATTTAGAGAGAAGTCAAGGTTGAAAGATTGCGATGGTTCAGCCATTTTTCTAAAAAAAGATAATTTTTTTAATAAATAATTATGTATCGAATGTTTTTTGTGATAATTTATATAAGAAAGGGGAGAAGATGAGGCTTAATATATAATATTACTATGTATATTATTACTAAATAAAACTAAAAATTAAAGATAATATATACCTTTATGAGAGAGGGAGAGCTAATGGAGAAGTTCTTCTTAGTTGAATCATCCACTTTAGAGAAGTCACTCTCACTCTTCACTTCTTAGAAAACTTTGTATAGAGAGCTTAGACTTAAGAGACCTTAGAGCCTTAGAACGTTAGAGGGAGTGTGAGAAATGGGAGAGTAAATGAGTGTAGAGAAATGAGAGGAATAAGAGATATTTATAGAATTCCTAAGTGATAAAATGACATAAAAGACCCCTCATATGATCGTTTTATAGCAGTTGGGGGAGTATAATAATAAAAATTGATCAAAAGACACTAAAACCCCCCAATTTGACCATTTATAGCAGTTGGGGAGGTTAAAAAAAAAAAAAAAAAACCCCTTTTGACCCTTTTTTGAAAGGGGGGTGCATTTTTCAAAAAATATAGTCGTTGGGCCCTCTATGGGCCGTGCCGAGCCTAGCCGTGCCTTGTGCCGGGCTGGGCCGCCCGCGGGCATTTGGGCACTAGCCCAGCACGGCACGGATTTTAACCTTGCTGTGCCTCGGGGCCTGGCAGCCCTGGCCCAACACGGCCCAATGGGATTGCCAGGCCGGGCCGGGTGGTCAACGGGCCCAGGCACGACCTAGGCACGGTTTTTTTCGTGCCGGGCCCATGCTGTGCTTGGGCCACCCGCCCAAATTTTCACTCCTAAGACAGCCCCATGCTCTAAATAGGTGGGCTCACCTATTGCTTTCTCATTCGTGGTGGGTCCCATATTGTAATTTTTAAAGATATGTGAGGTCTCATGTACAGCAATACCTTTGTAGGTCATTGTTGTAATTCTTATAAATGGGCTACATTGTCATGACAAAAGGTGGGTCCCATGTTCTAATTCTCATGTTGTAGTTTCTAAATGTGAGACATGTTGTAATTTCTAAAGATTGATCCCACATTCACAATCACAAAAAAGGTGAGCTCGACATCTCAATTCCCATAGAAGTGGGTCCTTGTCTTAACGCCTAAAGGTAGGTCTCATGTTGTATTTCTAAAAGCAGTTCCCATGGGCAAAGAATTTTCGGGAAATGGCAATAAATGTCTGGTTCTAATAAGAAATGAGTACTTCCTAAATAAAATTTCTATATAAACTAACTATAAATCATAGCTTGAAACTTTGAGTTTTTTTTGTTAGACATTAAATCAATTAGCTCTTATTAGATTAGCCTATAGTATCTAAACTATCCCTAAGTTAAATAAGGGATCGTCGATTTTCCATGTATAAGGGGAAAAAACCTTCATCAGGCACTATCAACCATTAGATCTAACTTAGTTATTATAATTTATATGCTAAACTTGATTTTTGTCATCTATTATAAATTCATAGGTCACCTATTGGTAATCAAATCCTTGGGAAAATTATTCTGACATTCCACAGAGATTTGGAAAAGATAAGTTTGCAAATTGTAAATCTCTTGCATTTGGACCAATGGTCCAACACCGCCCATGAGGTTTTTGAATGCTCCTTTTTTAATGGGTTTTTTTACACCAAAATCATTTTCTTTTCAATTATATGTAAGAATACGTACCAATATCAATGTGAAATCTTTAGTGATGCAAACAGGGGTGTTCATGGGCTGGGCCAGGCCAGGCTGCGCAATATCCAAGCCCAGCCCAGGTCTTAAACTACAGGCCCCGACCCTGGGCCAAGCCCGACTAGGGCCATAAGTAACTAGCCCGAGCCCAGCCCACCTAGAATGCGTTAAGCCCGAGCCCAGGTCTATTCTAAAAGGAAAGACATTTTCTAACTTAATTTGTAGCTTACCTGATTAGAAGGTTTGCTCTTGTGTGACAGAATGTGTGTTCAACTGCACTCATCCATCAAAAAATATTGTTTTTACTTAAAAAGTGCCTCTCATTCGGGCCGGACTGGGCTTGGTCTTTCTACCACTTAATCTGAACCTGGCCCAGAATTTATATCCAGGCCCAGCCCGAGAACTAAAAGGTAAGGCTCAAGCCCGGCCCAAGTCCGGCTGGGCTAGGAAAGACACGATCCATGAGCGACCGGCAATGAGGCGGATTCCTGGCCTTGCCAAGCTTGCTAATGGCTAGCAATTTGCAATTACAAATAGAACTGATTTTCGTAGATGACCAATTGCCAAATTTAAACATATGGATGGGCCACCAACATGCAATCTGTCAACGTTCTCGGAGGTATCACATGGTCCAAAGTGAATTCCTTGATGACACATGGCCTGTGATTCTAGCACCTCTTTTGATCACTTACTATTTTCTCTATGGATGTGATGATGAATTGGATTTTGATCAAAGCTTTGCGTGGCCGAATCTTGTGTGAGGCACGTTTGTGTACACACCATTTTTGCGGAAAGAGGAAATTGCCACGTCAGTAAATTTCATAGAAATGAAAACTTCTGAAAAGGATTTCCTTAGAATTTTGAAATTCATGTTTGGTGAAAAAAGAGTTTCCTCGTTGAATTGGTGCGGCTGTGGATTCCTTATAGAGAATCAAAATTTCTAATTTGGTGATATAATTTTTTGAAGAAAAATAACATAACATGTATATTATTCATTTAACATTAAATAATAATTTATATAAAGAAATAAAAAATAAAAGAGTTATAGGGTTTTTGGGTTGAAATGGACAAGAGTGAGGAAAAGAAGGAGAAGTTTTCCGAGAAAATCCATTTCTCATACCTCACATGGGAAACTCATTTCCATCATTATCAAGGAAAATGCTGACGAGGCAGGAAAGCAATTTCACTGAATTGTTCCGCACCAAACGCCGGAAAAATAAATTTTCTACGAAAAACTGTCCACTTTTCCGTAAAAAAATATTACACAAACATACCTAAAAGATAGGGTTCTGTCCTGTAATTTCAGAAAACTCTGAACTCAAATACGGCCCTGCCCGCCGTGCAGTCTAATTGGAGTAGAGTGGCATCTGGGACCACGAAACTCATATAAATGGAGCAGCTTCTGTCTAAATGGAGTAGCAACTGGGTGCACCAAACTCATATAATTGGAGTAGCAAATGGGAGCACCAAACTCAACCAAATCCATCGAAACTCAACACCCGCCCAAAAGTGGACTTTAAGCCACGTGGGGCCTATATGGCCGTATAGTTCCAGACGACCAGCAAGGTCTGTGCGACCTGCGAACAACCATATTCATGTTTGGCAGCTTCTTTTCTCTGGTTTTGTCCTCCTTCTGGCATGTGCACCATTTAGGTCCCATTTAGATTAACTTACTTAGCTTGATGAAAGATGAATGGCTGAGATTAAAGGTAAGGTTTTAAGGGGTTTTAAAGAAAGTCTTTTTTTTTTTTATTATTGACTAGGGTGTCCGGCCTCTTTAAAATTGAACCGCCTATTTTCCTGTGCAAGTGAATTCCTGCCTTACCCATGCATGCATAAGGTAAGTTATGCTTTTGCCTTGGTAGTGGCCCCGCAAAGATAGCGTAAGTTCGAAACCGCAACCTTCGATCACGAGCTGTGGTCCTAACCAATTGCGCTACTGCTCCGCACTCTTCCCCACTGAGATTGATGTATCTCCTTCGGATTGAAAAATCATTTGACCATTCACCAATGATGTAGTAATCTTTCCTTATATCCTTGTTATATTGCTTTGTTGCCGTTGATTTGGGTTTAAATTATACCATTCATGCAATTATTAGGGATTTATATTTGGCTACATAGGATGCGGGTCACTATTTTTGCAATTAGGAAACAATCATCACCATCTCCCCTCTCAAAGAAAACGTCAAGTTTGTATGCCACACAGTATGTTATTCATATAAAGATTATTAAAAAGTGGGCTCCTATAGGTTCTAAAGGCCTTTTTGTTGCAAATTTTCTTAGAGCAAGGCTCTCATAAATTCAAGCTTATGATAAAATCTCGTAAGCTCATGCTTGTGGGGCCTACCTTTGGTCCATCAAAATTGACCAAACACATGACCCCTCTAAATTGCACGTGTCCACCAACTTTCGGTCAGATCCGAATTTACCGGATCGTTTGATCAACTATGTATAGATTCGAGTAGACTATTGACCATTAAATTTTTGGGCCCATACGGAGATTATAAAAATCACGGTTGAGGCTGTTTTTTTGCAGAGAGGAAGATCCTAGAGAGTCCTTGAAATCCCCCCAACCCCCATCTCCATGTGGGTTCCCAAAGGTGGGCCCTACCATACACTTGAGCTTGCCTTATCCTAAGCTTGAGCTTAGGAAAGCTTGCCCCATTTTCTTATGTAATTGAAAACCTTTCAACAATTAAGAGGAAAATTATTAGGGATTTATTCATACAATCATTAGGGATTTATATTTGGCTACATAGGATGTGGGCAGGTATGGACAGGGTTAAAGAAAATGAGTTTTAGACTCACGTATCCCATCTCTCAGTGGGAAGACCCATTTAATGTTTCCCATCTCTCAGTGGCTGGACCCATTTATGTGGCTTAGAACGTACTAACCATCTGTGCGGAAATGTTTAAGAACCATTTGTGTGGCCAATTGGATGCATGTCGATCACAATGTAAGGTGTTGGTGTAGAGTAGAGGTGGGTCTTTATCTAGCACGAGCTGATTGTAACCATCCATCTATAAAATAGAGGTGTGAAAATCCTCAATGGCACAGAAAACAGAAGTTGAGGCATTTCTTTTTCAAGAACAAAAGAGGACTCAATCTCTTGTAGATCAAGATGATTAAATATAAAAAAAATTCAAAAACCCATTAAGCTATTAAAGAAATTTTTTTTTTTTTTTTTTTTTTGAAGAAAACATAAAAGCCATGTAGATGAAGTAGGTCCAAATGATGGAGCAGCAAGATCTAGATTGATGGGCTCAGTTTGTGGGTTGCACAGATCCAGATTGGTTTCAATGGGTGGGCTGGATGTTGAAGGGTTAATGAGATGAGTGAAGGTGGGTGGGCAAAAGGCTTGAGTGGTGTAAATGAGTGGTTGGGCTAAGACAGTACTTAGGTTCAGTTGGTAGCCAAAGTGCCTCTATTATTAGTATTTTTAGTTTAATAATATGTGGGGCCCATTTAAGGTAACTAAAGAGACGTTATTATTGCAAGCTATGTTTTAGGGAATGGATAAGTATCTTATTTCAAGAATATCTTAGATTTACGTTGAGTATTTTTAGGTGATGGAGTATTGAAAAATTTGGGTTAGTCTAGTGAGATTATATTAGAAGGGTAATTTCAAAATATAGCATTGCAAAAAGTTTGAGGATGCATCACGTGTCGTTACCTTCGAAGGGGCTAATGCTTTAATATATATATATATATATATATATATAATGGGAGATGCTCCTATAAGAGCATCTCTCACCTATAAGGTGGAGGCCCTCACATCATTTCTCACCTATAAGATGGAGGCCCTCACATCCATATTCAATGCCAACAAGTTAAATACGAGTTAAATGCGAGGCCCCCACTTTATCTTCTCATGATCAGGTGAGAGATGCTCTCCTAGAAGCATCTCCCATATTATAATTAGGGACTATTTGGTTGCAACTTGAAGCCGGGGATATGTCATCTGAAGTGTATCCAAGTAAGTAAAATTTCCAAATGCTAATGTCCAAAGAGCATTTTGAATTCCAGAATTCAGCTTATTATAACCGCATTTTCATTCAGTCAGCTAAACAAATTCCAACCATCAAAATCTAATTAAACTGAGAATTATGAATTGCAGGGACGTCCTCCGTTTTTCTATATTAGAAATGCTCTCAGCCCACTCAACAAAATGCAAATGACCCCACTTTTACCATAAGATTATGCCGGAGCCCAATCAAGCCCTAAAAACATGTTTCTCAGATCTGATGCAATGTGGGCTTGGAGGGATGGCATCAGTTTAGAGGTGACTCGGTCTGTGCTGTGAGCACCGCGCCTACTTTGGTGATGCGCTCATTCATATGCACACACATTCGCAGGTGTTGGCAATTCATTTTGTAGTTTGAACTTTGAAGCCCGCGCCATGCAATGGGAGAACCATTCGCTGTAGAAATCCCATCGGACGACGAAGATGACATTTCTCCCTTTCACTTTCCATTTCCTTCCAACAACAACAACAACAAGAAGAAGAGAGTGGAAAAACAAGAAGCGCCTCTTCTCATTATCGATGACGACTTCACTCCCAAGAAACCCAACCTATCCCCCACGCCCTCTTTGGTGCCCGACACTCCCTTCTCGATTCCCTCGGAAGGAGATTCTTCCATCGTCAGATGCAGCATTGCCGCATGCTCCGATCGCAGAAGCCGTCCTGCGCCCGAGAGCTTCGCAGGTGAGTACAATTCTCAAACTAAACCTAACATGATCGCATTTCAGTAAAAGAAAGAAAATAAACTTCACTGGATTAGGGTTTGGGAAATCGATGTTTGGATGATATGGAATTTGGGTCTTATTGCTGTAGTTTTTGTACCCTTTGCTCATTTAGAGGCAGTCTTTTTCTAAAGAGGGGGACATTAGAGATTGAATGATGTCATGGACACAGCCGCAGCTGCTTATGTGAAGGAACCACTGAAAAATAAAAAAAGAAGCATAGGAAGATTTAGGCCCTCACCTTACTTTTTGAGAGGGCATCTTCCTTTCTACAATGCCGCTCTTCTGGGGGCGGGCAGGCTACAAAAGAGGAGGAATACGATGATTCTTCTTATTCTTTCGTTTTTGCCCAATTGATGGCTGATGATTCCCCACCAAGTGAAACCCATATAAAATTATACTAGATTGGCCACTTGAAATAAACCATGATTTAGGCCAGCAGGTTCTTAAAGATGAGGAAGAGTTATAAAGATGAATTATTGTGAATGGTGATACACCATGCCTGATTTAGTCTGTAATCCTTCAGACATGTCTCTCAAGAGTTTGTACATATTAGTGGCACAAAGGAGGATTGTTGGTTCTTAAAATGATAGAGTGTAAAAGGTGAAAAAAGAGTACCTTATTTGCAAGGTTCCTACAATGTCCCGCATTATTATTCTCAGAGGACAATGTGCGATTTTTTTTTAATTTAAATACTCAGAGGAATTATTTTATACACCAAATGCACCAAGACATGGAATTGGTCTCTGTAGAATATCTACTCAATTATTCTGGAACAACCCGATAATATGTGCTCATTTCTAGTCATATTGCTTCTTGCAAGTCTTCACATCTCCGCAACGTGTACTTTCACTTCTTCTTCTTTCTTCCCTGCCCAATATATGTAAATCTCCTCTTCTGAATTTGGAAAGATATGTTCAAAAGACACTTGGGGGATACATTCAAAATAATTAAACCACTTAATTTTTACTTCTGAATTCTGATTAAAGTTTTTAATGTTTGCTTGTGTTGACGCATTTTTATATATTCATTTATCATTGATGGTGATTGTGTAGTTCAGTGACAAATTTGGGTGGCCTTTCACACTTTTTTTTACTCTCCCTGTTTGACAGGAATTTCTGGTTTAATATGTTTGGAATCTGACAATGAGTGTGAAGTTGGGTCGCTACATGGAAGTCCCAAAGAAAAGGAAACCACTAGTGCACATTTTGGCATGGCACAGACCTCAAAAACGAGCTTCTCTGAATCTGCACGTTCTTTTGGTAAAGGTTCTGAAAGTAACTATATTGGATTGTGTTCCCCTAGTGAAGTGGTCTTGGAAGCTACCGATAATGAAGAGTTTGGGCCATTAACTGAAAATTTGGAATTTTTCTATGACCGTGGTGGCATGAAAGATAACATTTCTCACTTCGAGTTCGCCCCCTCAGATGTTGTTGCTGTTAGTGATTATTCTTTGCCAGGGACTGCTAATGTTATACAGATTGTCGGAGACAGTCCTACACGCGATGGCCACGAAGATGCGATTTCTCAGGTTTTTCTCTTGATTCACATTGATGTTCATTTTTATTGTGTCATTAATGCACTTTTGATGTGCACCATTTGAATTATAGTCATTTGGCCAATTTGATTCCATCAGTATTGGTAAATGCGCTGTTATATACATTGTACATTGTAAATTATCCACTACATATACTTTTAATTTTTTATCATTCATTATATTCCCTTTTTTGTTATCATCATCATCAAAGCCTTGTCCCAACTATGTTGGGGGTTGTCTACTTCTGTTTTTCCATTCTGATCTATCTTGAGCCAAATCCAAAGATAGGTTTCACTTATTTAGAATATCTGTTATTCTTTATCATAAAAATACATTTTGTTCTAATTGACTAGGATATGAAATTTAGCTTTGTGAAGGATCATAGACCTAGCACACAATATGATAAGAGGATGTTATTACCATATGCAAATTCTCTAGAATAATTTTTCAAAGAATATGGAGCTGTTAGTGGGTAGTATTTAGTGAGTTCAGATGACTTGCCTTTTTAACTGTTCTTACAGATATAATTAGATTGGTGATTAATCTTTGTAACTTCTTGTGGCTTACTAAAAAGGATCATTTTTAAATATTGAAGCCCATCTTAATCCATATGTAAGTACTGGTTTTGGTTTTGGCTACTGATCTAGCAGCCTTGGTATTGGTTTTCTTACTGATCTAGCATTCTTTTTTTTTTTATCAATGATCTAGCATCCTTTTCAGTATTCAGAAAATTAAGGTGTGCTAAACTTTTTTTGTTATGAGAATTTTCTCAAGATTGCTTCCCGAGTCAAGATATGCGAGCAACTGTTTACAAAATTCTTTTATATTATCTAAACATCTACCATGATTTTGAGGAAGGGAATTTGTAGAGGAATGAACTCATCTCATATTATTTGTCCTATTTTCTTTTTGTTTCTTTTTTTCTTTTTCACAGGGAATTTGACTCAAACCCGCAACCTTGTGGTTGTGATGCGACAATGGCACCTTCTTACTATCCTATACCATGCTGTCCATTTTTTTTCTTAATTTTTTTTTGTTGAGAAATGCGACATTGGCCATTCGCTGCCCGTGACGCTCCTCTAACTTATAACCAACTGATGCTGACCACGCCCATCCCATTAGCGGAGCCCACACCTTATCTGGGCAGGCCTGTGAGCCCATTGGAATTCCTGTCCAGCACGCCCATGGTCCACCTGGGGCCTAAGATGTATACGAGGAGACCCGAAGGGAGTTTTCGGCATCCTCAGGCACTTTATATAGGATCCTGACACAAGTGGGGGCTACTTTCTTACATGCATTCATAATGGGTCCACAGTCCACTTGTATTTCATTTTAGGGAGTTAGTGCTCATTGTTAATCTTTTATTTGCATCAGGAATCTTAGGAAGCAAAGGGTCCTAGTTGATTTATTTTTATTTGTATTCAAAAGAGGGTTGTAACTAGTTCTCAGAGGTACTATTCAAAAAAAGAAAAAAAAAAAGAAGAAAAAAAAAAGAAAGAAAAAAAAAAAAAAGTAAAACAGAACTAGTTCTCACAGGTAAACTAGCCAAATTAGGAGTCCTAGCTCTTTGGGGTGGGTTCATTGTCAAATTTTGTTAACATTCGAACTTCGCATGGCATATTAGTGAATGTTTGGCTTTGGCTCCCATGCAATCAGAGAAATTCAGGATTTTCTGTGCATGACCAATTGGATTTATCATCATCTTTGAGGATCTCCCATTAATGAAAAAGCATGCATTTTTTTTTAATTGATATTGATGTTTAGGATGTCTTAGATTTCCAACCATATCTTGTTACAACCCATTGTGAACAAAATGTCTGTGTTGAATGGGGCCTCCCATGTGGACCTTAGTACCTTACTCATTTGATTCCTTGTGAAGCTTCCATGCAATATCCAAACAAAAGATACTTTGCCGAGATTTCTGAGGAATATCCAAATAAAAAATTTCACCATCATGAGTCGGTGAAAATCCTGAAATCCATAGATTTCATATTGTATTATATATAATGGCAATATGACTTAAATCCACTACCTCAAGGTTGCAATAGTGAGCACTTCTTCAGTGCCATGGGCTCATCTAGATTTCAAATATCGTTGAAATACTCAAAAGCCTCACCAGAAATGCCAACCTTTCGTTTGTGTTCACTTGGTTACAGTTCACTGCTGTGTTTCTTCTACATTTGTCTATTGTTTTAGTCTTTTAGTTATTTTTGCACCAATAACTTGATCTTATTTTTGAAGGTGGGTTTTTCGCTACCTAGTCAGACCAGTGCCTTTCTCTTTTGGCAGTTGGCGTCGTAGTAATCTTCCATTTTTTTACGCTAACTTTTGTTTTACTCAAGTGCAGCATATGATATACCATAAGCCACCTACCCTGCTCTACATTCCATTGATTTTTTGTTCATCAATTATTATAATAGCTGACAAGATATGGGTTATCATTCTGCATTGGATTTAAGCAAGTATTTCTCGGCTGCAATTCAATATTATATGACATTTCCACATCATTAATATAATGAAACCAATGGTCTGCACACTGTAAAATGGATGCATCTCCCATTCACTTCTACAGTATCCATAACTGGATTTCTTTGTGCTATAGATACAGAGCGATCATGACAAGGAAAATGCCATGTTGGAACAAGTAGGTGATTCCCTAAAGCGGAAAACTAAGAGCAAAGCAGGTAATGTGGAGAAGAAAAGACACAAGGATGAGGAAATGGCTAGAAAGGAAAAACTGAAAGAAGAAAGAAAACTGAAGAGGGAGGTAAGCAATGCAAGTAAGCTACTGTATTATGGAGTTAACTTCCATGTGGATTTTCTCTGCAAGTTATATCTTAGGTGATTTAGGATGTATTATACAGCAAGAAAAGTTACGAAAAGAAGCTATGAAGGCTGAAGTCGCAGCAATGAAAAAAGTGCAGAAGGAAAAGGAGAAGTGGGAAAAGGGAAAGTTTGCCCTAAAATCCGTAGTAGCGGAGATTGATAAAAGAGTAGTTGAAGTAGGGTCGATTGGAGGTATGCAGATCCTTTTTATTGATTTTTTTTTCTTTTTTCTTTTTTTACTTGTTCTGCAGATGATCTGTTTGCACAAGTTTATGTGGTAATTTGTTGATAGAATGTTTCACTTTACATTTTTAATGTAGGACATCTCCTTACAAGATTTGCTGAGAAGGGACTCACTTTTCGTGTGACATCAAATCCAATTGAAAAATCAATTTTGTGGAAATTGGATGTTCCTGACCAAATTTCTGAGGTAATTTAACCCTAAAAGGTTCATAAAAAAAATGTCTTTTTCCGATTATACGTTTTTATTTTTCCTTTTTTCTTTCTCATTTGTTATGTATTTAACAACCTTCATTTCATGTTTTTGTGATTGATTTCATGATTTTATTGCCATTGAGACTGCTGATGTATGTTAGATTTTAGCATCTTGATTTAGAACTCAGTTCTTTCTGTTTATTTTACTTTTATCATGATGTTTGGTCTCCAAAAACACAATCTACCAAAATGGTTGGACTTTTGTTGATATTAGATTTCTGAGCTGTCAAATCCAGTGAAGGAAAGTGCATTTAGGAGGATTGACTTGCTGACATCTATTGCGTACTTTTAAGTTGAACTCTCAAGAAAGCCAGAAGACTGCAATTTTAGATGGGTTAAAAGGGACATAAATTTAGATACTCTACCTAATTGAATCAGTATAATATATTGGTATTCAGATTTCAGTGTAAGAGGATGCATACTTAGGCTTAATTTTCTCTAGTTTATTGGTGCCTAATACTCCAGATATTTAATATAATGAGCTCATTGAATTGACATTTGAAACTATCCCACCATTTCCTTTTGATATGATAACTGATAACTTCATTAAATTGCTAAAATAATACAAAGCTGATGAGGCCAAACAAAATATTGAAACAATCAGGTTCAAGAAAAACGATAAGATCACTGTCCCACCCGCTTCTCCATAGATCAAAGTTGTAGAGTCCTACAAATTCTTTAGATGACAAGGCTGAAAAGATTATTGAAGCCTACCTTGATTGCAACGTTATACGTTGACTGCAAGCTAGGCCTACTTTCTATTTGGAGGTAGTTCTCTACCTACTCCTCATTGTCAGGAATTGGAAATGTTGATGATGATTGGAACTACTCCTAAGTTTCATCTTATGTACTCATTTTTAATTATAATCTTTCTTGTGGCTCCACACATTCATCACAAACACATGTACTTTAAATTCTCATTTCTTCATTGCCAAACATTCAGCTCCCATATGATAGAGCAGGGCTATTTGTCCTCTTCTAAAAATGCTTCTAAAACTAAAGTGGCACTTGACGATCACTTAACACTCCATTAACTTGTCTCCACTTCGTCCACATTTCGTTAATCTTATTTGTGACATCCAACTTAGATCGTCTATTTATTTTTTCCCTAATAATTTATCCTGGATATTGATATCCATTACACTATGGCACTAAGTTATTTTCATTTTTAAATAACTTATCTGCTCTACTATCATATCTACTAAAGTTGCACTACATACATTTTCAGTATTTGATTTGCAAATTTTCAACTCATTTGTGATTTGACTTCGAAGCCTTTCTCTAAAATTCTATTATGTTATTTGCCTAGTTTCTTATTTAACTGGTTTTGCGTATGACATATATATCCTTGTTCTTTTGAGCTGCAATAAAACAAGTAATTTATTAAAACAGGCAGCTATCACAAGAGAGAAATTCGTTTAATAGATAAATAAAGGTACTATATCACCTGTGTGTGCCTTTTTGTTGTCTTTAACCAATGCAAATACATTGCATTAAGCCAACCCTTAATGCAATCGAACTTCAACTGGGAACTCAATTGTCTCCTCAGTCCTCACAAACAGTTTGCTTTCTTGTTGCTATCCTTTCATGCTTGTCATGTATTTTATATAGACCTTAAAAATGTAGAATTTCTATTAACCTTTAAACGTAAATATAATTTCTATATAAGCATTGAGGATGCATTTAGTATTCAATATTTGCCCATTAACCTTTTACTATGTTCACATTTTTTTTTTTTTGGGGGTCAGTAACATGTAAATTAGATTAACTATATTCACTTTTTTTTTTCACAAAATTTTTTTTTCATTTCTTTCTATCACTTGACAAGTGTCATCAGTCATTGTGCACCAGAAAGTGGATGGTAAATCAGTAAATTAGACACAGCCAATTTAACCTAAGTAATCCATGCACCAATAAGTATGTATACTTCTACGCCAGCATCGTTCTCTTGTATCCTCAATTCATCACAATTTACTGGTTTTTTTATTGCTATTTATAATCTAAGTGTGGAAAGGGTAGGGGTATGTTTCAATAATGGTTCTAAAGTCATCCTTCTTGCAGTAATATTTTTGAAAGTTAGAGTTCATACCAACACAAGAAAAAGATAATTTCTTTAGGTTAATATTATTGTTGATTTATATTGTTGTAGTTTTTCGTTTTACTGCATCATCATCTTTCTTCTGTGCTTCTAGTTATGCATGATGCCATATTATTTGGATTCTATTTGACTCCTGACTTCAGTGGTGGACATGTCACAGCTTACATCTAAGGGATCAGAAGTTCCATATGTTTTACTTGTATACGAGGCAGATGAATTTTGCAACCTTGTCATCAATGATATTCTCAAAGATCATGTTTCCATAGTTCAAAATTATTATCCAACTTATACTATTTGCTTCCTCACTAATAAATTAATGGCGTATATCAACAAAAGGTGAGGTCACTTTACAGTGAACATCTTCAAATTTTTTTTTCTCTCTTTTTGTATGTAGTAAAACTTTGTTCTTTTACTCATTTGAAGATGTGCACATCAAGTTATGTCACTGTTTTTACTTGTATCTACTTTTGACTTGTGCATTTGTATCTACTTTGTATTGTGAGTACGTACAACCTTGTTCCCTTATATTTGTCACAACATGTATAATCTCTGTAGGGAGGAAAGGCCAAAAACTCAGGAATCTGGAGCTCTACTCCTTTACAGAGTATTTGGACATCCTATTGTGAATGATTTTGATACTGGTGTTCTTACATGCTCGACTTTAGTAGATGACTCGCCCTCATGAATGACAGCTTATGAAGGGGTAAAATGTGCATAGTGACATGGTGGGAAAATGCAGGACAAAACTGAAGTTTTGAAGTGGATGACATCCATGATTTGGTTATCGACAAATATCTGATGGTCGTGCATTTATAATTATGTCAATTATGAAGATGATAACACCAAGCTTCAAAGGCCATTTTGACTATTTGTATAGCCAAGAAATATGGGAGTACTCTTAAAATCATCTTTTTACTACCTGATGCTGGTGTATTTGGGAACACATAACTTTCATAAGAATGGAGTCTTAGTATAGTGGGGCTATTAGCCTATTACTATAGTAGATTGTTTAAAATGGGAGGACAAAGACAAGTTAAAAGCATGAGAGCATCCCAAAGAGGAATCCTCTCTTTATTTATTTATAAAGAATGGGATGAAAAACAATACACTAAAATATAAAGTTTGGGACAGCTTTATGACTCATTTTGCAAGACAAAGTTTTTTGGGAAAAATGGATATCCATTTACACAACATTATTGAAATTTAGAGTTTGGTGCCTTTTTCAATAGATTTTTGTATCACTGAGGCCACAACTTAGTTATAGGCTGCCGTATAACTTGGAAATATATAACAAATGAAATTATTGAGGGAATGGTAATAAGCGTCGAACCACCCATTGCACATGAAGAAAGTTGAGCCCCAATCCCTTTCAATACAAAAATGCTCCTTGCCTCTTTACTCTAATGCTTTTCTTACCTCCTTTTCTCTCATTTTCTCACCAATGCCTTTTCTTTTCTTTGTTCTTTGTGTTTTGATTTTTTCCCTCCTCTTTTCTCTTCTTTTTGATTTTTTAAAAAAGTGATTACAATATTTTATTGCATGAAAAACCGAGAGGCTAAGAACAAAAAAACCCTCTTAAACTACCACACAACCCAAAAGGAACGGGAACCTCAACCTAATATAAAATAGCAAAGAAAAAAATACATACATCCGGAACTTGCTACATGGAATATGAGAACTTTGTGAGGAAAGAGTATGAAGTTGGTCGATACAATGAAAATAAGAGTATTGTAGTTTTGCTTGAAACAAAGTGGAAAGGGGATAAAGCTAAGGAGCTCACTGATGGCTGCAAACTTTATTAGAAAGGAAAGAACAATGCCAGAAATGGAGTAGGTAGTAGTAGATAAGGATTTGAAAGAAAATATTATGGGGGTAAAGAGATTAGGTGATAATAACAATTAAATTAGTGTTGGAGGATAACAATTAAACTAGTGTTGGAGGAAGATACACATATCATTAGTGCCTATGTACCCCAAGCAGGATCAGATAAAAGTATTGAGAAATAATTTTGGGAGGAGATGAATGGTTTAATATGAGAATTTTCAATTAGTGAAAAGATTTTCCTTGGATGGGACTTAAATGGGCATGTAGGAAAGGATATTAGAGGGTATGAGAGAGTGTTAAAATTTGTGTTGGCCTTTGACCTTGTAATAACATCTACTTTAAAAAGGGAGGAGCATTTAATTACGTATAAGAATGGAAGTGTGGAACTAATAGGAGCCAAATAAACTTTTTCCTTCTTAAAAAACATGAACGACTAGCTTGTAAAGACTGTGAGGTTATTCCTAAAGATAGTTTGACCATACGACATAGGATAATAGTTTTACATGTTTGCATTAGAAGTATAAAGAATGGGTAGTAAATGAAACGTCCTGTAAAACAAGTGGGGGGATTTGAAAAAGGAAAGGACAACAACAGTTAAACGTGAAAGCTTGTTTATTTGGAGCTATTTCTGATGATAATTGCAAGTGTTGGGAATTTCTGACTTTGTTGTCATATCATGTGTTGAGAGCATTTGGAATTCTCCGTTTGAATGCTAGAATTCTAAAAACCAACTTCTTGAATTACTTTTGGCCTTTGGAATGCTCAAAATTTCAGTTCTTGTTTGTTGGACTATACTTCAACATTTTGGAAACCACTTGGGGAACAACATCTGGGGAATTCATAATTCTACCTAGACAAGAATTCTTAGAATTCCCCTAACCATACAGGCCCAAAGTGATCAAGGGGGAATGAAATTCGGAGGGAAAAACTAGGGTGATGTAGAACCAAATGGCCGAAACAAATATAGTTGGGACAAGGCTTTGATGATGATGATGTAGAACCAAATGGCTGACTGTATTTAGAATATACGTGTCGTGTCATTTTTGGGCTTGGCTAGGCTGTATTTCTACTTAGCTCTTCTTTGGTCTTCTTTTATCTGGAGTAATAAAATCCCCTCTTTGTGTTGGTGCCGTGTCTCGAACCCATGACCTAATGATCTACAGCTTCGGTTTAAACCATTGAGCTGAGGTAGAGATAGGCAACTAAGTAATAAAATTCTCATAGAGGTGGTGGCTGAGGGACAACTAAGTAATGTCTTGTCCAAGTGAGACATAGTAAATATACAGGCACCAGCTTGAGGGGGAGTGCTATGAAAGGAGATGATTGTTTGTAAATATGGGAAAATTATGGACTATTGTGCAAATATATAATACATGGAGGTTTTGGTAAATTCAAGAATCTCAATAAAATATATACATGCAAGTGGTAGCCCTGCAGTTTTTTTTTTTTACCGAATTCTTTCTCCACGCTTATTCTAGTATGAAATACCTTTTGTGAAAAAAGAAAACTTGATGCCTTACAATATTGTTGAGTGAAAAGGAATTCACATTGCTGATTTCAGTTATTTGAGATGAGGGTCTATGATGATGATGGTGTTCTACTTTGTCAGATTTTCACCTATAAACATATTATGACATTCTTTGTAAATGTTCTTTGATATCCGTTCTAAGGCCAACCTTTGCCTTTTTTTTTTTTTTTGCTTTCTACAATTGAGTTTGTGTATCATTCAAATTTTCATAATGGTGTTACTAGTGGTAATATGGACATTGGTATGTTTTGCATTTTTGAACTTTTTGACATCATCTAGGGAGCAGGCTCAATACAAGAACCCCTCAAATAGTTGGAGACGCCCACCAGTAGATGAGGTTTGGCATCCTCTTAACTCCCCAAGTACTAATGATGCATTATATTTTTGGGATTCCCAAATACTAAATGTTTATATATGTATTTGAAAATTGAGCTTCTAGGTGCTCGCAAAATTAGCTGTTGATTTTGTTAAGGTGCATTCGAGGCAATGCAGAGATGAATCTGAACTGGCTGAACATGTTGTTGGTTTAACAAATAGCCTCGCCACTTGCCAATTTAGGTGAGGTTTTCGTGATTGGTTGGTTATCTGAATCCTTAGGATCAGGATTCATCTTTCTGGTTCTCTTTGTAGTTCTCTGTATTGTTGTGACAAGTAATGAAGCTTGTGTGTCAGCACTATTACACACCTGTAAGTACTAGGCTACTGGGCCTTGCCTTATTATTATTTTAAACAATTGTAGCCTAAAATCTTTTCCCCCCTTACTATTTATGTTCACATGTGTTTTTGTATGACACGTCCAATTTTCTAAAAGATAGGTTATTGTTGTTACATAAAAGGTAATTTGGGAAGAGACATGAAGTGAAGTTGATTTTGATGAAATAATATAGATCATTTTTAGATTGAATCAAAGGTTGTAGTAATATTGTCCAACAAAAAACAGGCAGTTTTGACCAAACCATCTGGCTGAAAAAATCATGAAAAATGGGAATCCTTAGAGAGAATTCAGAAAAACCGGAACAGATCTAACATGTTTAAGTAAATATTAGATCATGGATATTGAAGAGGAATATAAATATGGTATTTTTCTCTTCCTCTGCAGATACTACTGGTATAGTTTAACTCCTCTTTCCCCCCTTAAATTAGCAGCTTTTGAAAGTTTATTGTCCATTAATTCTCTCGGTATATAGAATATTATGGACTTACTCGTCATTTTAGTGTCCATCTAAGTCACTATCAAAGTTGAGCGGGCTTTATTAGTGCTCATAATATTGACTTTCATTTCCGGCAAGGGTAGTTTTTAAATTTTTTTTGTTGTGCTTTTGTATATTGAAGCGCATATGTTCTTTCTAAATTTATGAATAAATATGTATTAACAATAACAATGTTATGTTCTTTTTGTTTCTTCAGGCCACAATTTTGTTTTCATGGAAGCTAACATGGTTTTGATGCCCTGTCAATCAATTGACTAGGATATTCTTGTCTTCTTTCTCCAAAGTTCTCATTTCCTTTCTGTCTACGATAATGGTCCCCACACATTGATTAATGATCAGCCACCATGTATCTTGTTTTGGGCCCCTGATACAGATAAATATATTGATATCCTGAACAACCTACTTATATGATTCCTTGGATCTGTTTGTCTTATGACTCTTATCTTATCTTTACTTCCCAATATCTGAGCTGTGATGTTCTTTAGATTCTTTCAAGAGATGCAAACAATTATTGAGTGGTTTATAACTTTCTTGTTAGTTCATTTTTTTCGATATTATTGACCAAGTCGAATACTGATGCCTGAAATATATTTTTTTTGATCAACTAAATGCACCTATGTTTACTTGCAGGAAACAATTGACACGGCTATCCGTAAATGCTAATGGATCCCTCATACCTAAGGATTTCATTGACAAAAACCTAATAAAAAAGAGTGTGTGGTGAGTCATTGTCTGCTGGACTGAAATGATAATAGATGCACCCATATATTTTTTTCTTTTGCTTTTCTTTTTTATAAATTTTTTTTTTCCTGTTGACTCTCTTATACTTATATAAATGCTCTTTCTGTTTATGATGGGTATTTCTTTTCCAGTTTTCTGCTTCTTTAGTGAATTTGTCTACAACTTTGTGAGTCGCTTTGTTCATAAATTGCCATTGGCTTTTCTCAATAAAATGGCTTACAAAATTTTGTCAAGATTTAGTCCCTAAAATTTCAACTCTATCTGCAATAACTTGGTGCACACCAAAAGTCACAAGGCATGTGGGATTAGAGCTAATCACTTAATAGGCCCTATATCAGATGCGTATTTACTAGAAAACTGCACTTTAAAACCATTTGTCTAGAGGACTGCAAGAGAGGGTTTTGTTGACCTTTCAGAAGTTTCTGTTTATCAACCCTTGTAATCTTCCTTGTTAGGGCCTTTTAGGCCAGAGAGTTTATCCACCTTTTCAAAATGTAAATGTAATGGGAACCAAAATGGCTCTCACAAGTCGAACACAAAAAAATTTCCAAGATGGGAGTCAGAACTCTTTAATATGCACTGCTCAGAACGTGGTGTTTCCAGTTTGTACTGATGGAGCCCACATTTTTGAGATCCAAAATGTTAAAAGTGATGGGAACCAAAATGGCTCTTACACCAGCAAAAAACCTAACAAATGGGAGTCAGAACTCTTCAATAAGTGGCCAGAGCTGATGCTTGAGAACAAGGATGTGTAGGAAAGGAGCAAATCAGGGCTCCGATGAACTAGATTGGTTTAATGGAAAAGCAGCAATCAGAGGGGTCATGAGCATTTGGCTAGCAAGGCTAGCACCAGAAGGCGTGAGGATGGATCCTCCGGGAAGAATCCTACAAGGTAGTTCAGGTAGCTCTGTGTGTTCCGGAGGATGAGAAAAGAGCATTATCTTGTAACTTTGTGGTCTTTATGAACTACGATGCCCAAATAGATATGATATAGACACGAACGTGGGGATCAGGGATACGACTCTACATTTTTGAAAGTCTAGCACAAATATGGATACAACTGCCCTAATTCTTGCTTTGCAACATATCTGAATTAATTAAATCATCATTGTTTACATTCCTTTCCAACTTTTTTTATGTTGATAAGTAAGAAAACTAGAAGAATTATGAAATATTGGGCTTGTTAAGTAGGGTAGTGCAGTATGAGTAGTTGAGTACTCATACTACTGTTGTATTGGTCAGACCGATGCACTCAGCATGTCCAAGTATCCAGCTATCATAGTTTATGAAGCTATGCATTGAGGGTTTACAAGAACTAGAATCATGGCTAGAAACTTTTAGGGGAAAAATATTGGTCACCATTGAAGCGCTTGATGTAGATACAGTGTGGATTCAGTTGCTTATTAAGGAGTAGTGGAAGTGCTATAATGTACTGTTGGGACAGAGTCAACCAAGATCAAATCAGTTGCTGTGGGTGTCTAGGCCGTCCTTGAAAACGATATATATTAATTGTGCTAGTACATCAGTTATCAGGATGAATCTAAATGAGATAAAACACTTCCGAAAATATATCCAGAAAATTCAGAATAATGAAAAATGCTAGATTTGATGCTTATTTTCATTCAGATACTTCATTTCATTCAGGTCATGTATTGCTTATGATATTAAAAGAACAATACTAACATTTATGTTTGCCTATATTTGCGTTACTCAGGCATCTTAAGATCTAATAAAATACTAAAGTCAAATAGTTGAATCAAAATTTGATCACTATCTAGCATGTAAGGAGTACGCAGTATCATGAAATGATCAATCATGTACTATGTACTATGCAGCATGTGGTATACAAGCACTTAGTTACTACAGAGTACTAATTACTAAGTAGTTAGTGCTTACGACTTATTAGTTAATAACCATACTTAGATCTAAGGGATTCATCTATGGAATACATAAATTTAGGATTGGAAAACAGTAATGAAATGATTTTTGTGAACAAAGTGAAAAAGAAATTCTTCTCTCTTAAAAATCCCTAGATTCTTTGATTTTTATGAAAATAATTCAGAAAAAAAGAAAAGAAAAGAAAAGCCAATGCCCCAAATATTGTTTGTATAAGAGAATCTATGCTCCAAACATGCATTTTGAATGATACTGAGATCATTCCTATTCAACAAAACAAAACAAAACAAAAAAAAAAAAAAAAAAAAAAAAAAAAAAAAGTGCAGAAAAGTTGGATGAAAGCTTTGATCTCATGATTTCTTGGAGATAGTGTGAATGGATCACAAAAGGTGATACTTACTATGACAACATTTTGTATAACTGGACCATGGATCCCTTTTGTTCATGCTGCAAACTCCAAATCAATTTTACAGAGTTACGAGCCAGGTGATGGGACGAACAGGAACCCATTCAGTACGTGAGTTGCTCATGTACATGTGATTCAGACCATTAATCACAGTTCAATGTATACAATTGTGACTTACAAAATAGTCTTCAAGTGGAAGAGCCTGGTTTCTTACTAATTTACAGTTTTTAACTTCATTTTTATTCTTAACAGCAGCTGAAACTTCCATTAGAAAGAGTTAGAAAAGTGTGCCTCAAAATAGTCTTCGAGTGGACGAATTTTGTCTTTTATTAATTGTGACAGCTTTTGTAATTCATTTTCATTCTTAAATTTCTTATCTGAAAATTTCATTAGGAAGTGTTAGAATCTTCCTTCATGGGTACTTACTTATTGGCATTATGTAGTTATGATGAAATGCAACTAGTCATTCCTGTCTGCTAGAAGTATTCATGGAAGGATGTAAAAATGGCTTGCAATAAACCTCATTTTAAAGAGTACGCTTATTTGCATCTTCTACTATGCACTTTTTTTTACCTTGACAATGGTTTTCAAATGCAGGTTGAAAGCATTAGTAGCCATACCAAAAGTGCAGCCCAGATTTGCTGTTGCCATCTGGAAGAAATATCCGACTATGAGATCCCTTTTGAATGCATATATGGACCCTAGTAAATCAGTAAGTATAATAGTTATTTCACAAATTACGACAAAACTGGATTCTATTCTTGACCTTCATTTGCGCATGACAGGTTCATGAGAAAGAATTCCTGCTTAAAGACTTGAGGACAGATGGGTTGCTGGGTCAGGAAGAGAGGAGAGTGGGTGAAATTTGTTCCAAGAGAGTGTACAGAATACTTATGGCTCGAAGTGGTAACATTAAAACTGATGAAGTTGAGGATGGAGCTGACTTCTTTTGAGTGCTAAGGCACGTTGACCGACTGGCATTGCTTATATCGGTTGGATGTGGGGGAGGCGGCACTCTCACAGCGCAGTAATGTATTCACTGGATACAATGATTGCTGCGAATTGAGATTTGAATGTAACTTGACGTGAAGGCCCCTTACGAACCGACAGTTGCCCTGCATTCAGCTTGTTAGTAACCCTTGGTTACCAACTATGAATGGAAACGGAGGAGCTTGCTTAATTGGTAACTCAGAATATATCCAAACGCATGAACTTCACTTACATGTTAGCATACTTGCACTTGGTTTACAAAGATTTAAATGCCCCCAGTTCAATTATTGACACTATTATCTACTGTTTACTTTGACAAATTGCTACCATACCAAGCTAGTCGCCCCTCCTAAAGAGGGTGGGTGGCTGGAGGTGGTTTGTTTCTGGATAGACCCAGGCTAAAATCTTATCTCCAGGCTTGCCCATTTAGTCTTAGCAAACCAGGCCATGCTATGAAAGGCAATCCTTGCCCAGCATGTTTGCTCATTATCTAGGCCACTTGTGTTAGATATGTTGAGTCGGGATCCTCTAAGGCTTCGACTTAGATAAATTTTCACCATTTTTGGGTAATTCACTGGTAATGTGGATTGAAGTAAAGGTTCAAATTGAGATACATGAAGAGGAGGGGTCATATAAAATAAGTTTGCATTTTAGAATTCACCTTCTTGACATTTTGTGGCATGAGAATTTTGACCTTTCTTGGATAAAAAAATGAGGGTGTTTTTTTGTCATTTAGTGGAATGAGAGAGTTGACTTTTAAAAATTTTTTATATATAAAAGTGAAGTGATTTTTGAAATTTGCTAATTTTTTTTTTTAATATGAGCTCTCTCTCTCTTTTTTTTTTTTTTTTTTCCTCACTTCAGTTCACTTTACGATAAATAAAACTTTACAGCATGGTCTACGTATTGAAAATCTAAGCTGCTCAAATAAACAACCTCGCATTGCATGATGTCTCTTAAGTTTACTTAGTAGTAGTTATTTCCACTTAAAATTGACACCTTTAATTAAAGTTGTGATTGGCACAATCTTATGCAAGTTCTTTAGCCATGCTTATATCAACTAGTCAATCTTACTGTGGGATCAACTTATGGGATAAAATTTAGAAACGCGCTGTAAGCTAAGAAGCCTTTAGTTTTGAGTGGTTTGGATTTTTAATAGGTGGTGCTCCACTATGGGTTTCACACCTTTAACTGTAAATTCTCTAATCAAAGGCACACAGATTCAGACTCAGATATGTTGGGCCTTTAAAGTTTTGCAGTAACATTTATTTGTCAGGCATCCGATCTCCTTATTCCCTCCCAATCTACATCTCACCTCAACTCAACCAGACTCTCTCCCTCTCCTGGCCCCTGTACCCAATCTCTCGGTTCTCAACCTAAGCCAAACAGAACCCACAAAGCAGCCAACGTGGGGATGAAGGTTGGGAGCGAAGAAGAAAATGGGGCTGTGCAAGTGGTGTAGAGGTGGGATCTATCTCCGCTCAGAAATGCATGCTTCAATCCTTTCAATGTAATCCAACAGCACCCAGGCATCCTTACGATTCCTCGATCTTTATTATCCTTTGGATTTGCGAGATGTCATTCCATCTACCACATCAAGCATAGATGCTCCAAGTTCCATAATGGGCCTAAAATGTCCATCTTACATGTAGTGCTCAAGCTTCACTTCAATGGAGGTATCTTGATTTCAATGCAAGCGGTAAGCAACTTTGCCTCAAAACTCATATTCTCGTCGGACGTCTTGATTTGAAATGTAAATGAAAAACTTTTTTTTTTTTTTTTCCTTAAACCTGTTCTGAAAATTTTCCATCCTAGAATTAGGCAAATAATTTTGTCCCTGATTTAGAAGCACACGCTAGAATCATATGGGGCTTATTAACATCCATAGATGGAGTTTAGAGCCAATTTATTTGCATTAAAATACATATCATTTGAATACATATAAACCTTAAACACAACGAATGCGAGCCAGACAAGTTATGGCCTGATCTTACTCTCACGTACTTATGTTGAGCAGACTGAACACGCTTGACACGTTGAGTCAGAGGACATGTACGTGTTTGTGTGACACTGCAGCGCCAAGAGAAAGCAAATCCTAGCTCTTCTCATAAGAAAATGGTTTTTTCTAGAGTTAAAAGAGGGAAAGTGGTTCAATTATTTCCTCTTTTCAATCAGAAAGCGATTTTGCCAAATAGAAAAAGGATGATAGGTGTGAAAGATCTGAGAGGTTTTCTCTGCTATCAAGGAATATGCATCATTGCACAAATGTGTCTCAACTCTCAAAAGAATCAGTATAGTTGACGAATTTGATTCACTTTTTAACCTGAATACACTGTTTGGATTATTGTTAGCTGATTAATGGTCTCACAGGGAAGACATCCTAGCAATAATTATGACTTACAGAGCCTTGGCCTTAGGCTCTAAAATTATCAAAAGCCTCAAGCCAGACTTCCCATCCCTCATCTCCAAGTCTAGGGGGTAATGTATTCTCTAAAAACTTTCATGCTCAAGCCAAAAATAAATAAATAAAAAATAAAAAAATGATGCCATCTTCTCAAATGGATGCTGCAGAGCCTTCTTTAAAATATATAGAATTCCTACAGCAGTATTTGGAACTTTAGTATAATCAACAAAACAGAAGGATCTGCAATTCCTATTCATAGTAGGGAAATAGAAATGTAAATGTTATCATGACCAAGGGTCCAGAGACCCAATCCCAGACATTAATAATAAATGTTGGATTACATTAGATTAATGAGTAGGTTTAATCTTGTAGTATTGAAAATCTTTATGTGCCTCTTTGTCTGCATTACAATACATAAGAATTGAATACATATGATTTATACCGTAAGAGGTTAAGTGAAGACCAAGGTGAGTTTTCTAAAATGAGCATCAAATAATCTTTCCTTCTTTCGTAGAAATAGAATCAAAGGAGGATGTTATTCATTCTCCATCTTCCTCATTTTATTCCGTTAAATTAAATGTTATTTGATACTTATTTTTGAAAAATGACTTTTGGTCTTTATTTTTAACTACTTATGGCATAAATCCTATGTATTAAATTCCTATATGATTGTGTTGACACCATAGTGTCATGCATGACCGATCCCCGGTTCTTCATATGATCTTCAAATAAAAGTATCACTCGTGAAGCCCCCGACATGGCTAAGAATAAAAATAACAAAAAAAAGCCCCCCATTGGAGAAATAAAAAACCCACCAAGACGTAAGTAAATAGAGAAAATACTGTATTCCTCACCTCCACCAAAAGATGCACCCTTCACTTTTAGTTTTATTAAGTCTTTTCTAGAGAGTATCATAAAAGATGGAAGTAAGTTTTAGTGAGAAATTCTCCACTCATTTTCCACACTACTAGTTTCCCCCTTGGTAGACTTCAATAAAGAAAAAATAAAAAATAATGAAAGAGATTAAGCTTGCTTTTCCAGTTTTAGTTTTTTAGTATAATGTTGCTGTTTGGATGTCATTATATTTATCCAAACTAGAAACAATTCTTAAGATTTTGTTTGGACAGAATAAATTATTTTAGCCAATATTCTGTTTGTAGAGAGTCTTAACACAAAAACATGTGCTTTCATAAATGGTTGCACCCAACAATCCTATCAATCTTTACTTGTGTCCAACAATATGAATTTTTAGATTGATTTTTTAATTTTTTTTTTATAATTTCTTGTGGGTTTTTTTTTTCAAGATTAATTTATCAATCTACACCGTCCAGCTTGTGTAGCCCTTCTCAATCTCCTCAACAGTTCCAATGATGAGATGATTCTGTTGACCAATGGTATGGACATTGCCGATGAATTATAGGGATTAATTCTTTACAGGAAATTCCTAGAATCATGTCTGGTGGGTGTTAAAGATTTTGAAATGCTGCTAAATCCTTTTCTTCCTTAGATTTCTTTGTTTCACTCAGCTGAGATTCAAACTCCGAGGGGTGGCTCGGTTGGCCTAGGACACGTTTGCACTCGGTTGTGGGTTCGAAACTGCACTACCACACTGGAGCCACAAAAAAATTTTACCTGGCTTTTTTTCTTGGGCCTGTAGGGATTATTCTGGCACAAAGGGCTGGAACTTGCATTAAAAAAAATAAAATAAAATAAAAAAACCTTACCTGAGATTCCTGGTTGAGAATTTTATGCATCCTTGCTACTAGAGTAGTTATCAACTTATTGATAACACAATCCACATACATGGTCCTTAATTAATCACAAAATGCAATATTCAAAGGAAAGAATTGTGTAATGTTGAATTCCTACATGACAAAATGTTGAAAAATTATATATAATTAAGATTTTTTGAATTTCAAGCATGTAATCTGCTTTCATCCACTGTGAAGACATCCATATCTGGGACCTGCATCGCTGTAAAATGCAAAAGGGCATGAGAGGCCCGTGTCTGTATGTTCATTGAGAAGGTTGAAGTTCCACTACAAAGAAGCTGGAATTCCTTAATTCTGAAAAATCTCAAATGCTTACTGTGAAATATGGGTATTTGATTTTGGTCATTGGAGAATGCTAAAATCTCAAGGAATTTCTGGTATACATCCATTCTATTAAGTGGGCTCTTCATTTAAAAGACGAGGATTGAGGATAGCTATTGTTTGGATTTCTCATAAAGTGGGCCACACAATTAATTGAGAATGACTTTCTTATTTCCTTTTATAGTGTTGATCTCTTCTCATTGCTGCCCATCTTACTTTCCAAGTAGATGGCATTCAATTATAGGCTTCGGATCACCAGTAGGTGGGGCCCATTTACATAAATCACCCTTTTTTTCTCTCTCACTCTTTCGGTTTGTATAGCTTGCAATGCCCAACTCGCCGATTGGACTTAGTGGGCTATGAGTAGGGTTGTAAATGGGTCGGTTCCATCCAGGGTCCATGGTGGATCCGGAACTGGAAACCATTAAGGAGAAGGTGGAATCGGATTCGGACTCAAAATCATTTTGGAACCAGTTTATTGGCTTTGGAACTGGAACCGGAACCAGAACCATATATGGGACGGGTCTGGATCCAGATCCGGGTCTAGGTAGAGAATGATATTAAAAAAAATGATTTTTAGGATATATTTTTGAGAATTGAGGTAATATGTTGGGTCTTGAGTCTACGGGGCCGAACCAAGATGGAACTAGACTCGGACCTATTTATTTATTGGGGCCTAAATAAGGAACCAGACTCGGTTTTTAACGGATCAGAACCTTTGAGTAATCGGAGAATCGAAAACCCATTTACATCCCTCACAATGAGACCCATCACAATGCTTCCTCAGGATCTTTTGAACATAAGTCTCAAATCCATTGGGTGCGCAATGAGGCCTCCTTAATTTTGCATTACTTTATATATTTTGTATGCTTTTCTTACTATTTTTGGAACTTTACTCGGTAAGGCCAGGATTCTTACATATGTTTTTTCATTGATTTTTCATTTTATAAGAGTTAAATGAAATCCAAGAGGTGGTAGTGGCTTTCTGTATTCTATCATCTGAATTGTTGGTTGTGTAAACTTTCCTTAGAAAATCAGATTGATTCTCAACTATTTTCTAAAATGATAAAGAAAAATTAGATTTCAAGGGTCAATCTTACCTCAAAACAAAAATGTACAAATGTGAAAAAATAAATCTAATTTATCTATTTAAGATTAGGATTCTCTAGAAAAAGGAGAAAGAAACTGCTGGCTCTTAAGTGGGCCATAAAACCCACCTCTGAGCATAGGTCTCATATCCATCAGGTGGGCCATAGACCTCTTCATCAAGAACAACCTTTATATGTTATCTTTATAAATAAACACAACTGCTAACCTAAAAGCCACAACCACACTGACCATTAGTCAATTATCCACTTTCAATTGATTGATATATTAATTGATTCTTTAACTTCATTTTTTGGGACTTAAAAAGAAAATTAAGAGTAAAAAGAAATGAATAATCATCTCTTATAGTCTTCCCTTTAAAAAAAAATAGAAATAAAAAAAAAAGTTTCAGGGTTCCATGACTCTAGAAATTAAAAAAGGTGAGGTTTTACCAATCTCTCTTCTTAAGGTTGATTTACCAATTTCTCCAAATCATAGTGAATATATTCAAGCACTTAATAATAAAAAATCAAGGCTGTTGGATGGACCTCTAGACCGATTTTGGATTTTTTTCCTTCCCTTTTGTTTCAAATATAATTCCAAATTTAACTTATCCTTTTCTTTTGACCTGGGCTTGCTCTGCTAGTGATATATTACTTGCACATAAAATGACAAATGCCTCAATGAGTGGGGATGGAGGATCGGAAGGGCACGTTTGTGTTCCGGCAGATCTGTAAAGTAAAAAAATCTATGGAAAATGATTTTTCACGGAAACGTAGAAAAGTTATTCTTCTTCTTATTATTATTATTTTGCGTTTCCTTTTGGGACCATAAGCTGTGAGGATTTAATGTAATGCAGAAAATTATTTTCGCAATACTCACTTTCTCCGCAGAAAATCAGTTGCAAAAAACATGCCCTAAAGATCAAATCTGTCCAGAAAAGGATAGCCCAGTGGTTTAGTGGTGGAGGTGTCATGTTTTCACCAAACTTCCCACAATTTGATCCCTATGTCCACTCACCTTCATGTACAGTTTGTCTTTTCCAGCCACCTTGACTGACTCTTAACAAAAAGTAAAAAAATCAGAGCTGTGATTATTTTTCGCCTTTTCCACCCCCAATCGACCATGAAATTCATGCAATCAAGTACTGTGAGAGAAAAAAAAAAAAAAAAAAAACCACCACTGAATGGAAGAACAGAGAAGAATTGAGAGAGAATGATCTGCAATGATAGAAAATAATGAAGAATGACAATCCTTTTTCTTTTTTTTTTTGGTGGGAAAAGAATGACAATCCTGGAGGAGAGATATCTCAACAAATTTGTATCTTTTTTACTTTTTATTCTTAACTTTTTTTTGGCTGGAAGCAACACTTTTGTATCTTATCTCTCCCTTTGGCCTTCCTACAAAAACAAGGAGCTGCATTTAAACGTTGTTACTTTACTTATTCATAGACATACTTAATACAATAATGGAGATTTGCACAAAAGCTTTGATTGGAAATTATCAGGCCGCTTTAATCTAGAAGATGGACTATACTTCAGTGAGGATCAAGTCTTCACTCTACCATTTTGTTTTTCACTTACTCATAAATTTGTCACAGCCACCAATTTGGTTCTTTAACTTGCATCCTTGTACAAATCAACTATTTATATGCTGATGATCCAAATTACAGAAATCAACTTTTAAACAAAACTTCGAACAATGATATCCTAACTACATAATAAGCAAAAATAGAAACTAGAATCAAGATAGAAAGTGTAACTGACTGCCATAAAAGATAAAAATCATAATATGAGGAAGCTCTTAAACTTCCAAGACTTATGTACCTGAGCAAATCGAAAACAGGAGAAAAGAAAGAATATCATGCTATGAGCATAAATAGGAACAGAAAATGGAACACAAACTTACCTTTGCTTGCAAAGGAGAGACGAGTGGATTCATTGCCAATTACAATTTTATAGTTAGTTTCGTCCTTTGATCATTGTTCAGACCTTCCACCAACACTCAACTGAGATTATTTATATATATATATATATATATATGTGTGTGTGGGGTCCACATGAGTCACATCAAATCCAGCCAATATGTGGACCCCAACATCTACATGGCCTAGACCCATCTATCTATAAGCATAAGGAAGGACTCAACTGATGGGTGGACCACCAGGCACCAGATTTGATAAGCCGGATTTTTTGAATAAAAATGATTGGGAAAACATGTCACACTCACCACCCACCTCTTTGTTACTTTGCATCCAGGCCATTCATCAAGTTGGGCACTGAGTTCACATTAAACATAAGTGGACCAACCTGATTAATGGACCAGGATTTGAACAAGGTGGCCCCACCCGATGATATATATACACAGCAATTCATTGATTATCATCTTTGTCAGATAGTGATGGCCAGGCCCTGAAAAATGTGGCCAGGTTATACTTACGCTGACATATTAACAACAAGAGGCTATTCGATGGAATCAATGAGGAAGAAAGTTACAGGAAACCCACTAATGAAAAAGTCATCCTGTCCCAACAACCCTGAGTGGTTGGACTTGGATCATCTTTGACGAAGACAAATGGAGAACGTGGCCCACGTACCAACCTTTTAGCATAAGAATCTATTTTTTTTTAAGATAGAGAAATTTCAATGCCAAGCAAAATGGAGAGGGTAGGTGAAGACGTTTTGGATTTTTTTTCAGAAAAGAGAAGTTGAAAGAAGAAGTTGGAGTTGGTGGTCTCCCACAATTCCACTACAGCAGGAATTTTACATAACAATGAAAGAAGATGGGCAAACTCAAGCAGGTTCACCAACCCCAGCCTGAGGGCTCCACATTAAAATTGTCATGTATAAAACAAGAGCTTGGGTTTCCAAGTGGCATCAGCCACCAACCCTGTCCTCATTTTAATGACGTTGATACATCCAATGTTTCACTAGGTTGGTTTCGATGTACCAATTCATTTTGTGCCTCCTATATAATTTTGGGCAATTGCTCCACCCATGATGTGGCCTACCATATCATTGGTCTAAACTAGAACGTATGTGGCATACTCCACTTGCGTTTATAACTTTTCAAGAATATTATCGTTTACTTATTATTTTTATAATAATAATTGAGCTGTCAAGTTTTGAAAGAGTTTCTTTTAAAGAATGATTGAGATGTCAATTGATGTGAATAATTCGATCTTAAGGTTGCTGTAGCTGTTGTTATTATTATTATTATTATTTTTCTAAACTGAGGAGGGTTCTTAATCCTCTAGTCTGGATTAATCCTCCCGGTCTAGAGAGAAGCCGGGTAAAATCTCTGTGACCTTCAGGTGGAAGTACTGGTAGATTGAATCTTCGGTTTCTGAAGAGGGGGAAATCGGGAGATCGATATCAAGTCTCTCTAGCTCTGGAAGAGAGAAGAACCGTGGTCCTGATCACTTGGCCAATGAGACTAGACAAATTCTCATATTCATTTTCACCCTCCACAATGTGCTCAGAAAGAAAATCTATTTGGAATCTGTCCTACTTGCTAATTATTAGGAATTTTAAGACTTATATCTTTTTATAAGTGCTTAAAAATAAATAATTAAGGACGAATATATCCAAAAATGCCATCAAACAACCTCTTCAATTTGAATCAAGGGGAATTTGGAAAATAAAAATCGACCCATCGCCCTCGCAATTCATACTCACCTAGGTTGAGTATGAATTACTATGCATCCAAGCAAGCAAGCAGGCCCTTAGTTTCACAACTAGAGTGCAGGATTTAACTATATACACAAACCTGGTGTTCGGTAATCGGGATATAAAATCACGTTAAGTTGATGATCCAATTGAGTCTTTGAGCTTCTCAAGCTCGTATAACCCCAACGAAAGGAGTGAAACTTCACAATGAGAATCACTTATTGAAAATCTAAGTTGTTCAAAATAAACACTTAGGTCGGACCAATTCCATATTAGAATTAAGTTACGGATCATTCTATCCACTCGAAGGGTAACCATTTTGAGTGGCTACGATTTTCATTAAGTGCTAGTATCGAGTTCCACTCCTTGGATATTCATCAAATGATTGTCATCCGATGAAAAAAAATGTTTACAGGCGAGTAGTAAAAGCCAATTATATCTAAGAATGTGTTTGTGCACCGTCTAATCACTTTTCTGTGGACTAACGAATCCCCTCTGAATGCCGATTTTTACAGAATCATCCTTGCAAGGACGCTAAAGTCCCAAAAACTCCTTCCCTTCCTGCTGTAAAATTAGGTTACACGAAGGATGCCTTGAAGCCATGATTTGATTCACCCAAATGTATGGTTGTAAATGGGTTGGTTCCGATTTCTTAGCTCTAGAACCGAAACTAAAACCATATATGGGACGGGTCTCTTATGCCCATTTTCCAGTTAAAATCAACCATTCCTCTTTCGAATCATCCCTGCACCAGACGTGGTTGAGGAAGGTGCCCAAAAGACTCCTTCCCTTTCTGCGGTAAACTGGTTACAGGAAGGAGGCCTTGAAGCCATAATCTGATTCACCCAAATGCCATCTGACTGGTGAGATCCAGTGCTCTTGCGGAGCATCATACAATTACTCTCATGAAGCCACTCGAAAGCCAAAATGTAGACCAAAAGCGGCTGCGGTTGGTGAGCCTGAGCCGTGAGAGATTACGAGATACGATATATACACCTACCTCGTTACCAATTATCGTTTAAATTAGCGTCTTTTAGCGGCCTCTATTGTGAGTTGAGATTATACCCACCGTCGAAATGGCCCTTTAATATGGGCCCCACTATTTTATTGGCACTCACTCAATGGCCTGATGACTTTCAATGTTTCGAAATTGATTTTTAAATGGGTCCGATTTTATCAGATGTTACGATTTTATGCAAATCCGACTTCTTATAAATGAAGGAGTATCTGAGAGTAACACATCAAAAGTTGTATTTAATTATAACACCGCTTTACCACTTAAAAGGGTAAGATTAGCTTCTCCTACAGAAAAAAAAAAAATTCAAATTTAATGCAATTAGGTGTGCCCAATATGTCGTCCATAGTTTGGCAATCACTGCCACCACAGTCGGTGTGTAGTTTGGCAAGGCATAGACTTCCATGGTGACAAGTGACAACAACAGTATATGTGGCCATGTGGGGCTCTATTTCCAAGATATATGAGATTGTAGAAACAATGAACCCATCAATCCCCATGGCAACAATGGGCCCTACCATAGTCCTCTGGTGATGAAATTGACCTGAAATGAAATGAAATATATTCATCTCGCTTATCAACATTCAATCCTAATCCAACGGTGATCTGATCTTCTAGATCCCTGTCCCATTTTTCCATGATGATCTACATAAAAACTGACTGTCATCTTTCAATCCATACTGGTCCATGCATACACATCGTAGTGTGGCCCATCACACACAGGATGTTCTCTCTTTCATTCAGACGTCATCAGTCGTCAGGTGCACCAAACGATCACCAAACAAGGTTTTAGACACCAACTCAGACTAGATTCGTGGACGCAGATGAATGGATTCTCTTTTACCAGTTTCCACCAGTATCCACCAGTTCCGATGGGGCCCACTTCACCAACCCCGCGGTCTGGCTATAGCTGACTCGTGAGCTCGCTGGTTCTCAAGCCGTTCATCATTCGTTGGACCGAGTCCAAAATCCAAATCCTTCTCCTTCTATATAAACCTGCTTCTTCTCTCTTCTTCGTCAGCAGCGAAAGGAAAAAAGCAAAAACAAATTCAAGAAACAGCAGAAAGATGGCAACCGAAGTCGCAGCAACCAAACAAGAAACAGAGAAGAAGACTCAGGGTGATGGAGAACAGAAGGCGCAGTTCAGGCACCAAGAGGTTGGTCACAAGAGTCTCTTGCAGAGCGACCAACTTTATCAGGTAACAGAAATATCAAAACCATCTCTCTCTCTCTCTCTCCCTCATATCATCATCCTGTTTCTGATGTTTGTTTTTTCTTTCTGTTGTTGCAGTATATACTCGAGACGAGCGTCTACCCACGAGAGCCTGAGTGCATGAAGGAGCTTAGAGACATAACAGCAAAGCATCCATGGTAATCTTCGGAAGAAAAACTAAGATCTTCGAGGGAATTATCTAAGAAAGGGTGTGTTGTTGAATGGTTTTTTTTTTCTATTTCTTATTCTTACTTTGGGTGATGATGGAATCAGGAATATCATGACCACTTCTGCTGATGAAGGGCAGTTCTTGAATCTGCTTCTCAAACTCATCAACGCCAAGAACACCATGGAGATTGGCGTTTACACTGGATATTCTCTCCTTGCTACCGCTCTTGCTCTTCCTGATGATGGAAAGGTAATACCAATCTCTTAATTTTACATGCAAGTACTCCAAATCGGAATCACTCGAGTTGAGAACTACAACATAGAATTTATTTCTGATTTTTATTCTGACCCAAATGGATGATCGATGGGTGTGGAGATGACTTAAAAAAAAAAACCTTCAATTTTGCCGAATTCCGATTTGGGGTACATTCAAACAAGGCACCCTTAGTCAGTAGATAGATAAAAGTCCAGTTTCATTGATTGGGTGATGTTGGTTCGATTTCAGATCTTGGCCATGGACATCAACCGGGAGAACTACGAATTGGGGTTGCCAGTAATTCAGAAGGCAGGAGTCGCCCACAAGATTGAGTTCCGTGAGGGCCCTGCGATGCCTGTTCTCGACCAGATGATCGAAGATGTAAGCACCCATCTCTCTCTCTCTCTCTCCAAAACCATTCAAATCAATTGATTTCTGTAAGAGTCTTTTATGACACATGATATCTAAATATCGATGATATTGCAGAAGAAATATCATGGGTCGTACGATTTCATATTCGTGGACGCGGACAAGGACAACTACATTAACTACCACAAGCGTCTGATCGAGCTGGTGAAGGTGGGTGGCGTGATCGGCTACGACAACACGCTCTGGAACGGGTCGGTGGTGGCTCCGCCTGATGCCCCGCTGCGGAAATACGTGAGGTATTACAGGGACTTCGTGCTGGAGCTGAACAAGGCCTTGGCCGCCGATCCCAGGATCGAGATCTGCCAGCTCCCGGTCGGCGATGGCATCACCCTCTGCAGACGCGTCAGTTAGAAATCTGGAGTCGGAGCAGCTCGTTCCTTTTCTCCATTACTATCCATTTCTCTTTTATCTCCTCCCACTCTCTCTGTTTTCTGTTCATTTTTTCCTGTTTCTTTGACCATTTGGGGAGGTTGAGTCTTTCTTATGTTGCATGTATGAATGTAATTGTAGATGCTAGAGATGGCAATCATGGCATCATGGAAATGTGATAAAAGCAAAAATAATTATATACATTTTGTGAGATATAATTGCGTTCAGTAATGTTGAAATGGGGGATAAGACAATCAGACAGTGGGGGTTTAGTAGATCCTTGGACGGCAGCTAGTATCTGGTTTAAGATGAATGAGGAGGCTACTTTGTTTGATCTTATATCAGATTTACTTCAACCGAAATGATATGATTGATATGTGTGGATGGCATTGACACATCGTACAAGGGAAATTCCGGATCTGGTTCCTGAACAAGGGGGCTTGTGTTATTAATCAATGGGCTGGATCACACAAAGGTGGACCCATACAATTTAAATTTGATGGTAGCTGAGATAATTTGTGATGGTAAAATTTGGGGAACTGACTGCCAGTGTTTGGGAAAGAGACACAAAATGAAGAGCTATTGTCTGTGCATTACAAATCAGTGGAACTTAGTGCAAGTCACCGGAGTGGATGATCTTCATTCAATATAGCCAGCGTCTCTGGTGCCTATCAAAGCAATAGATGGTCCTAGCTGCCGCCAAGTTTGTTAGGAACAATAACTTATATTAAAAGGGTATAGAATACAAACAAATAAAAAAAAAAAAAAAAAAAAAAAGGGTATCACCTCACATCACAACTACGTAATAAAACCTTTTAAAGGGAAAAACTCTCTCAACACCTTATTTGGCTAAAGCATCCGCCATCATGTTTGTGCTGAAAGCTAACATTAATGGTGGTAGATAATACCAGAATTTCATTGAAAATGAACTGAAATTTACATGAATAATTCTTCCGGTTCAAACCCAACTCACTGCATTAGAATAATCACTTTCCATAATAAGATTGTCATGGTAGTACCTCAAAAACATCGAAGAAATTCCAAAATAGCTAAAACCTCAACTTCATTAGAGTCACAAACCCTATATATTTGGAGAACATAAATAAAACATCACCATTGTAATTTCGAAGCACCCTTCCAATACCAGTTGGTCCAGGCTACCGTCTTGCGGCTCTATCAACATTGAACTTAAACAAACCAATAGGAGGAGGAGGCCAAATAAAAGATTTTCTTACTTTAACCGAGTCATACCCCATACATGATTCCCAATTAATAAGTATGTCATGAAAATAAAAATTAGAGAATTTCTTTATATCCAAAGCCAACTTCGCGATCATTAAAGTGATGTTAGAAATCAACTCCGCAGAAGTTGAGGAGGACCTCCTAAAGAGGCTGTAGTAAGTTTCAATACCTTTACAATTTTGACGAGCTAATGTTTGAGCCTGCCTGTGCAGGAAATGGGCAGGGCTGATCATGTTCAGTTATAGTCCTTTTGGTACATACTGATACAGAACCTGATCAAGATTGAGTCTTAGTTGATAAAACACCCGGAAAATTCGAAAAAAACTTCTTTATATATGATTTTCTTAGTTACATACGAATAATATTTTTAAATGTGAGATATTATTAAATGTAACAGCTCCACCTTTTATCTCTGATAATAAAGTAGTTAGGTGAGAGTCTCTCTCATTTTAAAGCCAGCCGTGCTACTTGTCCTGAAATTTTTTAGGAGCCGGGCCACGTCCCGGGACAAAAATCTCAGGACAAGTAGAATTTCTTATTTGGACCACCTCCCATGTATGTTATTAAAATACAGTGACACCTGAAAAGGATTCATTCGACTTGAGAGTTGTGGGCCTAGTTCAAATCTGACCTGTCAACAAATAAATGTAGCATTTTTCATAACAAGTAGCATTTTTCATAAATGTATCCAACATTCGACTCCGACTCTGACCCAAATTCCCCTGTAACTGAGGTACTTTCAGGGAATCTTCACAGCATTAAATAACTAGCCGACAGAGTGGAGGCATTTTCATTCCCCAGATGCATCTTCGCAATGGAAAAAGCTACATGTCCCGGATTTTGTCCCGAGATATGGACAAACTTTGGTTTCCAACGGCCCCCAGGGGCAAGTTTGTCCATGTCCCAAGACAAAACCCGGGACTGGGATCCAACGGCCCCCAGGGGCAAGTTTGTCCATGTCCCGGGACAAAACCCGGGACATTCCTTGGCAATTTTCTTCTGTTTATAAGATTTCCTCAAACCAAAGAGCATCATCAACACACGCATGGAGTGGAGCTCAACGGCCATGCCAAAAATGACATTTTATTCCGCATGATGAAGCTCAATGTCGAATTTGGCATATGAAAAATTGGGAGATACTAAATTTATTTTTGAATTATTTTATTTCAAAATGGATTAATAGAGATGGTTTGGGTTGTCACTTTTAGAGAGTAAAATCCAAAATGTCAAAAAAATAATAAAATAAAAAAATAAAAAAATATTAAATTTGACATAGAGGGTGGAATTGTGACTTTTTGGAAATTTCAAATTTCGAATTATCAATTGCCATATAGCCATCAAATATAATTTGGCATATCCAATTCCACATATCGATTGGAGATGCTCTAATAATCTAAGAAAAAGTAATAATACAAAACGTGCCCGCTAAAATAAGAATCGTGCCAATATGTATATGGCATGCCGGGTCAAGTCCAGGAGAGTTCGGATTCTCGATTTCATCTACGCTGGCCGTGGAAACCCACAATGGGGATTGTGGAAAATCTGGACAGCTCAAAAAATGCTCTTTGATGAGATGCCTCCAAATTTTACTCCAATAGATTTATAATATAATTAATATAACTTTATACATTTTAGTCATTCATAATTTATAAAATTAATTCTATGCTAAATCTTACTATGGGACTTGCTGCTATTTGAGTAAAATTTGAAGACGATTGAATATGAGGAAGGACGCTCATTTTGAGAGGTCTGGATTTTCCAATGGATGGGTCCACCATAGAGTTTCACTCCCTTCGCTCATGAGAAGCATGAGTTCTCTATGATTTATATTAAGCGATGGTTTAGAAATTTCAAATGTTGGAGTTTTGAAAAGTTGATAAATTATGCCTGAATTCCATGTTCATTTAAGTTGACAATCATGCATGATGAAATTTTATAAATTTTCTGTTTCATACCTGGTAAAATTCATTGCCAAAAAAATACCCAATATGCATTATGAGACATGGAGCTCTCCTTCACTCTGCTTCACTGAAAATAGCCTTGAACTCGTGACAAGGAATAGTAGATGAAGTCAATCATGTGCATAGTAAGTAATAACACGAGCGACCTCCAGATTTCAGCAAATCCTCATATATTGCGAAAACTAGGTTAGTTAAAGTGAGTAAATGGTTTAGACTTTAGACTATTTTGGAAGTGGGCCAATTCACTAGCACGCAGGGTTGTGCGCTTAAATAAAATGCAGAGTCCAAGCACTCTAGCAGATCGTGAAGATGGGTATTTTTATGTTCTCAGGGATGCTAGGACAGGCCCAAATGAAACATGGAATGACCTATCTGTAGAGCACAACCTGACCCTCTTATGATCGATCTAAAGCCTTTATACCAGTGACCCTCTAATGAATTTAACACTCACCCTTATTTTATATTCATCTAATTTTTGTTCGCACCACCCAACCAAACGTCTAGGATTTGGACAATTTTAACTAGCACAATATTCCATGCTCGGCACGGTATCACCCTGCACTGTAAAATAAATAATCACATATTTAAAAAAAATTACCTCTTTCCATGGAATGAGTTGGATAAATTACAAATAGAGAAATTGGAGCAAAAAAAGGATATAGTTACTTAGGAACAACTGAAACATAAGTGGTTTGATAGAAAAATGAATGGGTACTGGGTAGTTACATAACCGTTGCTCAAAATTATAATCGACCAACAAGGATATAGTTACATAGGAACAATTGAAACATGAATGGTTTAATTAAAAAATGAGTGGGTAGTTGCATAAGAAGTTACGTAACCGTCAGTCAAAATTATAACCGACAGTAAAAATCAAACAAAAACTTCCTCGCTTAATATATTATAATGGTCTCACAGCTGGTACCTCCCATGATTAAAGAGTTTCCATTTTTTGAGTTGAGGTAAGCCATGGGGAGAGATTTCAAATGCTCAGGCTCCCTCAATAACTAAGGATTGTTTGTTTGCATTCTAAATTTCTAATACATAGAAACCGAATACATATGAAACATATCAACAAGTTGTTAAAAATAAAGATTAAAGGTGGATTTTAAAAAAAAATGAACACCCAATAACGTTTTCTTTTAGAGAAATAGAACTAAAAAAATGTGTGAAATGAATAAACTAGCCATCACCCTAATAGTTTATTTCCGTCTTCTTTTATTTTAATTCTCTAAAAGTAAAGGTTATTTGATTTTTTTTTTCGAAAGCTCACCTTTTGTCTTCATTTCTTAACGAATAAGGGTTTGAATCTGTTAGACCCTGTCCCGAGTTAATCAATATTAACTATAATTGATTATAATTAATGCTAATTAACTATGCTTAATTAAGCTAATGATGATTTATTGCCAAATGGAATTGAATTAGCCTAAAACTAATGAGTTAGGCTTAATGAAATGATAATGAAGGAAATTGAATTAATTGAATGAGTTTTAGACTCAAACTATGAGAACAAGGACTTTTTCATAAATACGATTTTTCATGTATTTTGTCGGATACGTTAACTCTTGATACCAACACATGTATCTCAAAGAGTGCATTAATTTCCATAATAGACTTGATTACATTTGACTTAAAATGGATCAAGTGAGTCTTCATTTGACTCAAAATGTAAATAAGGAAGAGGATGTGGACCTAAGTGTAAAAGTGAGGCTTATAAGGGATAAGATGAACTCAAATGAATTCATTCAACTCATTTCCAACACAAGAGAAGTGGAGAGCAAACCCTAGACTCCTTTCTTCCTTCTTCTTTCATTCTTCTTCATCAAGAGTGAGGTTTGGAGTGATTCAAGTGATTTTTAAAGAGATTTCATCTTCTTCCTTAACTTGTTTTCTATTTTTGGAGTGATAAAGCTTGGGAAAGAACTCAAGAATTCCTTTTCTTGGAGCTACAAGTGAGTACTTAGATCTTTTTAAGAACTATGATGTTCTATTAAGTGGTTTGGAGTAGTAGCTAGCATAAATAACTTACAGAGATATGTTTTTCATGTTTTCATGGAATTTAGGGTTTGAATTAGGGATTTTAATCTCAAGACAAGTTAAGTAAAGAGGGGTTCTTGTTAATTATCTCCAACAAGGCAAGTATAATTAGTTCTTATAGTATAGGTTTGTAATTGTTCATAAATTTGGTTTTGTGAATAATTTCCATTTGTTTTAGGATTTTATTTCATATGAAATGTTTATAGTATGATGATTAAATTATTTATGAAGTGTTAGAGACTCAAATTATGTTTAAATGGCCTTTGGAAAGACTTAGAAGTATGTAGAAAAGGTGGGAAATTAAACAGTGCAGAAACATGATTTTTTAGGTTCTGTTCTGAAAATTCTGTACTTGAACGCTCGAACTCTTGATATTGCTGGTTTTTGGCTCGGAACATTCTGCACTCGAACGTTCGAACTCTTGGCCTGAACGTTTGAACTCTTGGCAGACCATTGAACTTGACAGATTTTCAAACGGCCATAACTTTTTGTCCGTACGTCGGATTTTGGAGTTCTATATACCGTTGGAAAGCTATTGGAACGTAGAATCTAAGGTCTATAGTCCCGATTAATTGGATGACTCAAAATGAGTCCGTACTGAGGTGATTCTATTTGAATCAAAAAATTATTTCCTTGCGTGTAAATAGGTCTATAACTTAGTCTTGAGGCTAAACAATGTGATATTCATCGAAAATTGTGTTATCTAAACCTTCATAGGTGTTAGCTAAGGTTATCGAATGTACAAACTACTATTAAAGTGATATTCATCGAGAATAACACGTACATTCAATAACGAACGTTTCACCCATTTGTTTAATTTAGAAATTTGATTACGAACTTGAATAGAATTAATAGATTTGATGTAATTCCCGAGTCTGGCACTACATAATAATTTCTTAAGCTCGTTACTGAGCTGAACTGAATAATAAATAAATGAATAGTTACTAAATGTAACAATGAAATGAATAATCCTACTGCAGTAGATGGATGGGGTGTTCCGGAGTTCCGTGGTGATGTCAGTAATTTCTGATCAAGACGCTGATAAATCCCACATATATTAGACTGAAAAGTCACTGAATGATAAGCTACCTAATAATGAGTACTCATTGTAAATCAATGAAATGAATGAATATAATTTAATGCTTCATTTTGGGAAGAATTGAATGAAATAAATGCTATTGTAGTCATCATCTGGTAATTGATATTACTTGACTCCATTGGATTCTAATGTGCAGGTTATATAATTGTTTAATGGTTAAATTGAATATGGTTATTATAAATGATAGCATGTATTATCAAAGATCTGTTTATACATTGTTGAACCGTCGTGTTCACAGTGTTACTGATGACATTACAGGTCCAATTGCCCGTCCCGGTCACGCAGATGCCGTTCTGCCAGCGGAGGAGGCCAATCCGATTCCTACAGGAGGTCTAATTGAATAGACATAGATCGGAGGGCGAGTGAACTAGAACATTTTGAAAGGTATTTTTGAAATTTTAGAATGGACTTGTTATTAGTCATGGGAATGTTTTGGTAAATATTTTTGTATATTCATTTTGAATAGTATGTAGATGTCACTTGCATTGTATTTGAATATGCAGTGGTTGACTTGTTAGGAAAATGAAATTTGTATATTGAACTTTGCTTTCAATGTAAGGTATTTATATGTATTCTGCAATTGTCAATGTATATATGTATTCTGCAAAAATATACATGTGATAGGTACGCATGATTGATCCCTTGTGGATTTCGTCTTAACTTCGGTTAATTCGGAGTCTACGGGAGTAAGTATGATGATCTCGCGACCCAGGATTAGCCCGGAGTAATTCGATCTCGGTCTCGGGTCGTGACAGAATCCCATGTACTCATTTCTTTTAGATTTTAATGAAAACAAATAGGTCCTTAGGGGTTATTTGCCTTTTCAGTGTGATGGGAAAATATATTTTGTTTTTGTAAATGTTACAAATGCAAATGTTATTAACGTAAAAACACATTACCATATCTGTCGAAATTATCATTTTCATATAAGTAAATGAGCACATCCAACAAATTTTGATGTATTTGGATTTTTAGGATGTTTTTTTTACAAATTTCTCAAAATCCAAGAAAGATTAAGACACAAAAGTGAGGGCCTATTTCTTTCTCGGAATTCCGAGAATCCTAATTTAGAAGATTTCTAAATTCTCAAATATGGTAGAAATCTTGATTTTTTTCAGAAAAAGTCTATGAGTTAGGACTTGTTTGGTTTTTCCACATATGTAAATGTCCGTAAACAAATGGTCCCAAGGATGGCTGGCAATTCTTGAAAATGTCTAACATAGAAGATAAAAACGAGGAATATATGAACGAGTAACCTTTCCCCAAAACGTGTGTATTCGTAATCAGGTAAGCCACGCCACGCCACCCGGTACGCATCACGATTACTCTTGCATTCGCGTTTGGATGTTGAGAAAATGAGGCCACGAAAGCAATATTCTGCCGTAATTCGCGAAGTGCACAAATCTATCTCAGAAAGCTGTATTAAGATGAGACCGTTCAAAATTTGGAAATGTTGACAAGTAACCATGACGCAAAGATGTTCACATCCTCTTTTTTTTTTAGTTCTCTTGAATGTCCTTTTTCTCTTAAACAAGCAATCAAACTCCTATTTCTTCTTCTTCTTCTATATCTACCACTCTACCTATCAATCAGCAATTAGAATAGAGATTAAACAAAGAAACTGAAGAAGAATAAGAAAATATGAGAGAGAATGAGGAGGAGGCTCAAATCGACCGCCTCCCTGTGGACGTTCTCGCTCATATCTTCTTCCTCCTATCTTCTTTCCGAGATTTAGCCCAGTTCAGTTTCTTCCACATACCCCTCTCTGTCTCTCTTTCTCTCTGTGTGTGTGTGTGTGTATTTTATTGTGTTTCTATCTGATTGGTGAGTTAATCTTTTTTTGCTGTTTGTAGGGCAAGTGGTGTCTCCAGAAAATGGAGACAAGGCGTGAAGCGGTCGCTGGGCAGAAGAGAGAAACTGAGCTTTGCTGGTATGAAGATGGATGATGATTCCACGTCTCGCCTCGTTCAGGACGCCTACTGCCTCAAAGAGCTCGACATGTAAGTGCGCTTCTAGATTCTCTCATCTTTTTTTTTTTTTCCATGTTTGGTAGCACCTAGAATTTATGCTCTGCAATTGAAATTTGGATGAGAAGAGAGTTCGAGCTTGTTGAATTGGGCCTTTTAGTTGGCATTTGGAGTTATAGAAGGATTGGGATTTGTGGGGTCGTTGGGGATTTCTGTAGTTGCTTTGAGATGCTGGAAATCCTGGGTCAGCCCTGTATGGAATTTGGAACCTTGTTACTTTGGTGCCCTGACCTGACAAAGAATAAAATAACTGCGACTTATGGGTAATTATACAAATGCAAGTTACTTCATTTACATGTACAAGAACCACAATTTGTAGGAGTCTAGTCCCAAACCTGTTACAATCTTGTTGTTGGAATTGTCATCTATGTGTGGCTACGCTATGTTAAGTTCCAGAGTGATGGGGCAAGACATTGTTTTACCTCAAATGCAGATCAGATCCTCTTTCTCAAAAGGGGAAATCACCTTGTGTTTCAGGCTATGGCAATATGTGTTCTGCCATAAGCCCCTGACAGAACAAACACTCAATTGTTTTCGAAATGTTTACCTTGAATGGGCAGTGCTCAAGACTGATAGAAGTGCATGATAGTTGAGTTCATATGTTGTCTTGATGCCCAAAATTGTGGGTTTTTCAGAATGCAAATTAGGGTGAAAATTAAAAGAAGGTAAGGTGGGAATGTAATTTCATTCTTTTATTGGATGTGTGAGGTTACTTTATGATCTTACAAATACCTATAAATTATGGTTCTGTGGTTATTGTACTATTGATTTTGGAAATGGACATTTTGGTGGGGTATGTTTAATGAAGCCTTTGGTTTGGGATGTTTTTGCATTTTTGCTTGGGAGTAGTTATCCATGTGGAAATGAAGCAATATATATATATATATATATATATATATTGTTTGCTTTCAATTTTTCTCTTCATGATGATGTACTAATCCGATTGTTATTTTTGCTCTCCATAATTTGTATTATCATCTAGTTCGAGAAGTTGTTGGGGCTCTCAAATAACAGATAATGGGCTATACAAAATATCTTTGGCAAAGTGTGTCAGCAACCTTACCTCAATATCGTTGTGGGGCATGACAGGGATCACAGACAAAGGTGTCATTCAGCTGGTATGTCACACGGTGCTACTTCAAGCTTAAATTATTTGTTGTGAACTGTTTGTGGTGTTTTGAGTTTATGGGGTTCAGTGATGAAAAGAGTAATAATTTTTGTGGTTTTAGAAGCTTGTACGTCCGAGTTTTATCCTTTTTTTATTGTTTTTTAAAACTCTAACTGATCAGAATAGAGCAGCATTTAAAGGTCACTGTTGCAGGATTTTTTTTAACACTGAATTGTGTATCTTTAGTGAAATGACTGTTTTATGTCCATTTAAGGTTAATTTTCTTTTCTCAGTTTCTTAATTGCTGATATGACCCATTTGACTTTCTTACTATTACATTTACATTTTTAACAGATAATGAAGGTTCTTGAATGCAAAAAGTAGACTTTTTTTTTTGTTCATTTCTCTATCTTATCTGTTCATTCAATTATTTTTCTGTATGTAGGTTTCCAGGGCTATTTCCTTACAGAACTTGAATATTGGTGGTACATTTATTACTGATGATTCTTTAGTTGCGATTTCAAATAATTGTCCACAACTGAAGGTAAATTTGCAATATGAGCTTTATATGTTCTTCAGCTGATGTTTTGTTATCTTTCCTGAGGATGGCATCTCTGCTTGTTTGCTGAATTAGTCAATGATATCATCAGTATTTTTATATGCTGGGAAGTTTTTTCTTATCCTTTCAGTTCATATGCACTATGGATGTGAATAATTATAGTCATTACAATCTTATTTATATGTTGTTTGAGGATGATGGGTACCTAACATTAGACATTAGACTAGAGCAAATAAATGACTGACTAGAACTATGGAGAAAAACTTTCGAGTCCAGGGAGTTGGAAATTAGCATATAAACAATAAATATAGGACGTAAGGAACAGAATGTTGGTCAATCATGAAACAACACATGGAAAAAAATGAGCGTAATAGAGATGAGAATGTTCAGATTGATGTTTGGTAAAAGTTTTTCTATTCAGGTTGACGGCCCCTAAAGAAAAAGGGGTAGAGGCTAAAGAGGAGTAGAGGACATTGATGGAAGTATCAAGGATAGATTTAAAGTACAACCTATCAGAGTTTTTGGCCCGGGATCACTTGAAAGTTTTCAGCCCGGGATCGCTTGAATGACAAAACAAAATTCATGTAGCTAACTTCAACATAGTTGGGACAAAGCATTGATAATGATGGAGTGCAAGTGAATCATGATGAACAAGATTAGTTATTGGAATTGAATACAATGTAGTTTTTAGGTATGAGAGATTTCAATATCCAGGTGTGCTTGTACAATGAAACGGAGGGTTTGAACTGAGTATAGTGAATATGTAGTGTAGATTAGGCAAAGTAGAGATAACCTAGTGGAGTATTATACAATTATTGAGTGCCATTTTTATGTGAGGGAATTTTTATTAGACAACAAACAGTTTGTTGTGCTATGTGGATGAATGCTGGGCAGTGAAGAAAAGTGGAAAACTAATGTACATCTGTGCATGTGGTTTAGAGGTTCATCTGAAGATGGCTGTGGAGTAACAAGAAAGGATATAACTGGGAATGGGTACGTAAGAGGAAATCTATTGGGAGCTTTGATAGAGGAAGGAAAAAAAAAAGGAATACTTATATGGTTCATTGAAGGGTTATTAGGTGTAGGAACTATGAGAAGGAGACAAGGGACGGGTTTTGAATGAAGTAGCTAGAAAGACATATTAGACTATGGTGTTATGCAGAGCATGGGTCCAAATATGGTTGTGTAAAAGTAAAACTCACAGAAACACCCTAAATAAGACGGGATAAGGTTATAACAATGAACTTGAGGATCCCTTAATGGAGACATTACAACGTACAAGTCATGGTAACATAACTAGCATTCAGCAAATATTAGATGGAGGGCACCCCCACCCCATATGTTGATTTTATTTTAAGAGGATTACCTTACTTTCATGTGCTATAGTTGGAAAGATAAGGAACGCACATGTGCATACATAGATACATACTTTTTTTTTGTTTCTTCCATTTTATTAGTTTCTAACTTAGTGTAGCCAACCACCGTGATAGAACCTCTATGCAACAACGGGTCTGCATGCACCCATAACTTAGTTACTAATGAAAAATAATTTTAAATTCTAATATTTTTCAATATTCTGGATCTCTGGTTTTTTTTTTGGATCTTTTTAGCACATTCTCGATTCACAATGTTATGCCGCAATTTATCGCCGCAATTGTTACATATTGCCTGATACATAGGCTAAAGGTAAATTGAGTTACACAGGTCCAAATGGGGCATTTGAACTTATTTATATTTGGAAGTATGAAGTGCGGAAATATTGGACAATCATGTGTGAAATGTCCTTCAGAATCAGTCTAAAACTGATCTGGGTTTGATTATGCCACCAGACTCTCCCATGCACATCACAGAAAAATTAAATATAATAGAATGGGTGCAAACTCTGCCCAACAATGATAGCTTGTACAAGATAAAGGTGTACATGCGCAGAAGTCACAGCTCAACATGAACTGGGTTTCTGGTTCCAAATCTTTAATTTCATCTATCGTTAGAAAAAAAAAAAAAAAAAGCCTTTAGTTTCATTCAGTCGGACCTAAGAATGTGTTCAAAGCTATATGCATATTTAAGTATATTTTGTAGTTTTGTACCAAAAGTAAGTCCTAAAACAGATCTAAGCCATCAACTTTCATAGCTAATATAGGATGTTTTAATCTATAGACCATTTAGAGCTAATCAATGCAAATATACTGAACTTGTCTTACTTAAACAAAATTAAACTAAGGAATTAAAAGAAATAACAGGTGCTGATCTATTGGGTAGGATGTCCTCTGCCTTGGGCATCCGACTTTTCTCAATGGTGTCAATTTCTCTTGACTTGTGGATTGTCAGTGATCCAAAAATTCTTCTTTCCAGTTGATAGATTAGCACTGACATTGATTTGCCTTTACTTTCTGGAATGAGGGGGATCACATGAATATCAGAGTCCCATTTCAAAATAAATGAATAAACACATGCAAGCATGCAAACACATGTATATTCGAGTGGTGTTTTCTGTAGCTTATTCCTTGTACCTGACAGAGTGATAGTATCAGAAATGAACAGATTAATTTAATTTATTGAAAAAATTGTTTCCCTTCAAAGGTTGATTTTTCATTTGGGAAATGTAAAGTGTTGATGGAATACATCACACATTCACTCACCCCATTTGTACACTTTTGGATCACATCTGTGCACGTATTCCTTCCCCGGGATAAGAAGGATTCTGTTTTCTGCTGATACTGGAAGGCGCAGACTTTGAGCGGAGATCTTGGTGGATTGATGTTTGCTCCAGCTAATTCATTCACCACTCAAAATTTCTTTCCTCTAGATAAAGCGCTCTGCTTTTGGACTTCCAGTGAAGATCTTGGCGGAGTGATGTTTGATTTAGTTAATCAATTTACTGCTGAGAATGTCTTTTCTTGAGGAAAAAATGCTTTGCTATTCCAAGTGGAAGAAGAATTGTGCATTTCCTTGTGGTGTCTGTGTTGGCCAAGGGTATAGACCAAGCAGATTTAGGGTCAGGGGTATTTTGGTAATTATACCGGGGCTTTCTTGGGGGCTAAGAAAGCATAGATTATATATATGGATGTAATCTATAACCCTAAACCTAAGAGAGTGAGGAGAACCAAGGAAAGTCGAGTTTCTTTCTCATGGATGTAGACACTCTTGCCAAACAACGTAAATCTCTCGTGTGATTGTCTCTCTTCTTTCTTGGGTGTGGTTTGTTTAATTGTTGATCTCAAGTTTTTCACACTTCCGCACATGCACAATAGGCTGCAAAAAAATTTCTGTGCCAAAAATAATTTCTACATTTTCATGGAAAAGAACTTTGCCAAAGCATCCCTTGTGATCATTTGTTGGATATCATAACCCATCAGAACTAACTTCTTCAATTGTGGGGTAGGAGTCAGAGTTTTTGACCAAATCAATCAATCAATCGTCATCATCACCGCCACCACCACCAAAGCCTTGTTCTAATTATGTTGGGGTCCAGCTGCATAAATTTAGTTTTTGCATTCCAATCTATCAGAGTTTTTGACCAAAGCAATCAATCAATCATCATCATCACCGCCGCCACCACCAAAGCTTTCTCCTAACTATGTTGGGGTCCGGCTGTATGAATTTAGTTTTTGCATTCCAGTCTATCTTAGGCCAAATCCTTGGATAAGTTACACTTTTTTATATCCAACCTTACTACTTTCATCCATGTCCTCTTTGGCTTGCCCTGTTTTCTTGGCAGGCCATCAACTTGCATGGAAAAACACCTAATTAATCCAACAAATAAAATTTTAATTGCCGAACATTGGAATTGAATCTTATTCGTTGTTTTCCTCCGCTTGAAAATTGTCGAAAGCAGTATTTTGAGACTCTGGAAAATTTTCGGAAAAAAGATTGAAGTACCAAAATCTGGGAATGTGCTGATATTCTGCTGATAGTTGTGCCTGTTATGAATTTAATGTGGATAGTGCGTGGAGTTGTTATTTATGCGGATGCTTTTTATGTTGCCAAAATTGTTGTTTTGTATAGACATGTAGTATAGAAATATTTATTGAGTAGATTATATAGTGAGATACTTTGAACAGGCCATTGTCTTGTGGAGCTGTCGCCTTGTTACTGAGAGTGGCCTTATCATGCTTGTATATAAATGTCGCAATCTCAAATCAATCAATGTCTGGGGGATGAGAGTTCCTGTAGACTGTTTCATTGGTTTGCACACAATTAGTCCCACTCTTCAGATAAAGCCCAGAGGGCTGCATCCATCAATTTGAAGGGTTCCTCATCAGCCTGTCTTATAAGGTGACGTTTATTTATTTAGTTTCTCATATATCCCTTGTCAATATGAACTGTTTTCATTCAAAACGAAACTAACACTGTTGCTGGGAATGTTGTAATTGTTATTGGAAAATTCATCTGGCGTTGTATTTATAAATACTATAAAATATAAAAGAATGTGGCTTGGGAATTGGAAGATCTCATGAATTCCCCCCTGTATGTGTTTGTGGTTGCAGCACTGGGCACCATCCTGTATGGGTATAAATCGAAGTCCATAAGGGTGTTGCTGGATGCTATCAGAAATAAGTTCTTCAGCATTGGTCAAAAGTTCAACATTCAATCAGTCAATAATGTAAATAGGTGTGTATATATTGTGCGTGACATTAATGACTATTCATTTCAGCATTGGCATGCATGAATTCCTTGGAAATCTCCAATTTTTAAATTAAGCTACTGTGTCTGTGACATTAATCTGAAAGCCGTTTAACAGTGGCCTGATGGTCAGTCATAGTAATGTTTAACTTCAGCACCTGTAGTTATGTCGGGTGGTCCATATGTTCATGGTGTTGATCTGAATGAAACCACATCCAATTTCATTTAACATAAAAGAAGTGGTTAAATAAATTGTGAGAATGCATCTCGGGCAAAATGGTTCATCTATTGTATGGCTTGCTTGATCAGTTTGAGGGGAAATTAAAACTGGAAAAAGGAAAGAAGTGATCATCAAAGGCCACTGATTGAACTGAGATATTTCCCATTCACTGTGGATCCACTTTTTGTATGATTTATGTTGATGACATTCATAGATGAACTTCTTTCTTTCTTTCTTGAGGAAAGTTTTTTGAATGAATCTTAGATGAGTTTCTACTTCAGTGATAAAAAGGATGCATTTTGTTATGCTACAAGTAGAGACACAATGGGTGGGCTTGGTCTTTTTGAGTTGGGTCAGTTTTAGCTCAATCACCACTGAATTCAAGATTTAGACTCCTTTCAATTTGACACTTTCAGGTTGAGATCCTTGTTGTAAGTAGATGCCATAATGCCTGTGACGAGTTTGCCTGTGTTCTACTTTTAAGATAGAACAAGTTTTCCTGTACTACTTTACTATATGGCAAGTCTTTCAATTGAACTTTCACTATATGACAAGTTAGCTTTTATTAATTGAATTGAACAAACTGAAGGGTCTATTTGTAAAAGGGTTGAAACAGCTGTATTCTAGGCAATTCCTTGAATCAGCTCTATCTCTAGCAGATCAGACTTGCCAAATAGGCTCCTATATCCAAATTATCTCTAGAGTTAATAGGTTAGTTTCATGTGGGTTGATATGTCTTAGTGCAATGACTTGGATTAGGTTGGGTGTGGCTGCGAGATGGACTCAATCTGAATCGATCCCATCTATTAATTGGGTTAGAAACTTCAACCAAATACAACCTGAAAATCAAGAGAGTTAATCTATAAACCCTGAAAGACCAGGTCATGTTCAAGTCGGGTTGGTGGGTCAGGTCAGAAGTTGCCACCCCTTTCTCTACGCGCCGTTTTAAGATAGGCCTGGAGATCTCTATCCTAAATGGGTCTGATGTAACATCAATATAAGCAAACATCCAAACCGACCAACGCAGGCTGTGACTAAATTGGGTGCCACTATCTTGATCGAAGAGAGATTACAACACAGAATTCAACTTAATATCTCATAATCCTATTTTCATGTTCCTTGGGTGGTAGTCAGTGCGGACATGATCCATTGGTCGAGACGTAAATGGATTTAAGTTTGAACACAAAGATACTCAGAACGAAGTTTCTATGATGTAATTGTGATCTACGTTGTATAAGGTCGATAATAAGCCTAAAATCTGCTCGAGTTTCGAGTTTCTTTGGATGTAAAGCAAGGCAGAAAGAAAGGGATTTTGACATGCTAGTCGTCCTTGAACCCCTTTTTCCAATCTTTCTTCTTAATTCATATAATGTATCACCAGAATTTTTTAAACTTGTTTTATTCTATGATATCATGGGAACTGTGTGTTTGTCATTGAAACCGACAAATTCCATGTTAACATGGGACTGTTATTTGATATCCTGCCAAAAAAAAGTTCAAAAAACTGTTTGATTAAAGTCAAGTGTATCGGGTGATATTATTTGAATTTTAGTCATGAAATTGTGAAGACCGAATTTAAGGAGGACTAATGTTAAAGCCCCATTAAATTTCAATTCAAATTTTAAACTCTTTTTTAACGGTTTCCTCTAGTTACAAAAGGAGTCCTATAATTAGGGTTGTAAACGGGTCGGTTCTGGTCCGGGTCCATGGTGGACCTGGAACCAGAACCGTTAAGGAGAAAGTGGAACCGGATTCGGCCCGGAACCTATTTCTTTACTTCGAAACTGGAATTAGAACCATTTATGAGATGTGTTTGGATCCGAGTATGGGGTATAGGTAGAGAATGATATTAAAAAAATATAATTTTTAAGATATATTTTAGAAAATTGAGGTAATATGTCTGGTATCAGGTCCAGGGGTCCGGATCAAGGTGGAACCGGATCCGGACTCATTTACTTATCAAGGCCTAAATAAGGACCCAAACCCGATTTATAACGGGTCAAAACCTCCGGATAATCAGAGAATCAGGGATCCATTTGTATCCCTACCTATAATCGCTTTAGGTAAGAGCTGGACCATTGAAACAAAATCCACCATTGAAACATCCGAACGACTGTTTCTTTAATTGCAACAGCCAAATGGAATTGAGAAATGCCCACGGCCCCGTTGGGGAGAGGCATCTCATCTAATAGATGCCGAAGGATCGACCCCTCGGCATCTACAGCGACACCATCGGTACTTGATAGTAGGAAAAACAGCCGTGCTATAGACCCCAGCTTTGTACCTGGGCTGTGGGAGCCGTGCCAGATCCCGGGCACAAAAGCCCGGGGGTCTGTAGACTTTTTGTAGGAAAAAATAGATACAAATCCAATTGAGTATGGATGCTCAAGAGGAGTGAAGGAGCTCTTCGATCACACTCGCATTATTAAAAATTGAACCATTTAAAATGAATGCCTTCTTTGTATTTGGAATAAATTTTATTATGGTTGGAGTTGTCCACCGCCAATATAAAAATGTGTGAATAAAATATAAAAAGAAATTGTGTTTTACACATTATAGACCATAAACTTAATATTGGAGTGGAAAGGAGTGTCAGTCATGGTTGAAAAACTCTCTAACTTGACTCTTGACTCTTCCGAGTTATCTCGTTTTGACAAAAAATCGAGTTAAAAATAGGAGAGCCTTGGCCTAGTTATCTCATTTTAATAAATTATTTGCATTCTAAACCATTTAATAGGTAAATTTAATTTTAAAAAAATTAAAGTTTATTTCTAAGTGATAATGCATGAGTGTTGGAGTCAGTAATTTAAATATTATGGTTGGAAAGTAATTTGAAACTTATATTTGATCCTTTACATTCAATATTTGAACTAACAAACAATATTTTTCTTATTTTCCTTATTGTAGTACTTTTTTTGCATATATAGATTTATTAATTTAAATTGATTATTATGAATCGTGTAAATAAATGCATATTTTAGATTTTGTAAGTAATGGATTCATTTTAAATATTCTTAAAATTATTTTTTGAAAAAGGTGACTCTCCCGAGTTTCTTCGTTGACTCTATCTGAGTCAATTTTCTTGCATTGGATGAATTGAGTATGAGTCACAAATTTTCCAATATTTATATTAGTTTTTACTTGAGTGGTAATAAGTGTCACTTATTACCTGATTATTTGGATTTAAATTCAAAATACATTAACCCAAGTGTCCTTCCCACTTGAATGAACTACCTTTATCACTAAATGCGGGCTCACTCTCAAGCCCCAAGCCCCAAGCCTGAGTAAAACAAACAAAAAAAAAAAAAAAAAAAAAAAAAAAAAAAAACCTCAATACTGGAGCGTGCACCATTGAAGTAAAAATTGTAAAGGGCCCCACTGTGGACTTGATACGGGCCGGCAAACCCTAGCACCTTATATATAAATACATTTGCATACCCCAATACTTCGCCCTTTTCTACTCTTCTCGCTACTTTATATCTCGTGGGCTAGTGTTAGGGTTTTAACATTTGCAGAGCAGAAACAATGGCCGCCACCATCGATTCCGTCCAGTGCTTTGGGCGCAAGAAGACCGCCGTCGCGGTCACCTACTGTAAGCGCGGCCGTGGTCTGATCAAGATCAATGGCTGTCCGATCGAGCTGATAGAGCCGGAGATCCTCCGCTTCAAGGTCTTCGAGCCGATCCTCCTCCTCGGCCGCCACCGCTTCGCCGGAGTCGACATGAGGATCCGCGTCCGCGGCGGAGGCCACACCTCCCAGATCTACGCCATTCGCCAGAGCATCGCCAAGGCCCTCGTCGCCTACTACCAGAAGTACGTTGACGAACAGTCCAAGAAGGAGATAAAGGACATCCTTGTCCGATACGACCGCACCCTCCTCGTCGCCGATCCCAGGCGCTGCGAGCCCAAGAAGTTCGGCGGTCGCGGTGCCCGTGCTCGGTTCCAGAAGTCCTACCGTTAGAACAAGAATAAGTTCATGGATTGGAATCGAGGTTTCCTTCTTCTTCCTCCTCAGTCTAATTACTTCTTTAGTGTTTCCCTTTTTTGATCTTTATGTTTCATGTTGGAACTCAGAAATGGATTTTTGTTTTTATTGGGATCTTATAGTGTTAGTGTTGGGGTTGGTTGACTCTTAATCGACGGTGAGTGTTAAATAAATTTTTTTTTTTTTTTATAATGTTGATGATGGATGCAATTTAATGGTTATGATTAATGGTAGCTCAGCTGTTTAGAAGTTTCATTTTAATGTTGGATTGTGTTGGTGCAATTGTTAAATTCTCATCTGTGAACATGATAGTTCTTCATTAGTTTCAAAGTTCATGTTTTCTAGTTTTTGGGATCTTTGTATAATAGATAACTTGCCAGATGATGTTGGGAGAATTGCGCATGGGCTTTGAGTACCTATATTATGTTACAAGGTGCAGTGAAATAAACCTTACAGGTTTCCCTTCTGATGGCTGAGACAAATCACATGTGTTTGAGATGATTGTGTTTACATTTATATCTGGAGCTGATGAGATGTAGTTTCAACTGGTTGGTTTAGGTATTTGGTGAAGAGACTTAATGTTTGCCTGAAATGTTGTTGCATTGATTGGGCTATGCATCCATCCATTAGAATATGATTTGCATGGACACAAGAGGGGTCAATTGGTTGGCTTTGTTGTATGATTTGCCTTTCAGTTGGTATCCCATTAGAATATTTGTTTTATAATTCAAAAGTGAGATCCATTTTTTAGAATCGTTGTGGTTCTTTTTACTACATTTTCTTTTCATTTTTTTTCAATTAGGTTTTCTCTGATTGTCTCTTCTATAAGATACACATTCAATCCTCTTTTGTTCTCAGTTCTTAGCTATGTAACCTATGTTCTGTGTGGTAATCCTTAGCATTTGCTTACTTGACAACTTGAACTTGCACTTCTCTTTTTCTTAGGTTGCCAGTGCATTTAGCTACATGCAACAAAGTAAGTCAAACGATTGTTTTATGAAAGTGGGCTTCTGTTCAAATGGATACATATTTTCTGTATTCAACTCAAATCTTGTCTTTTTGTTTAATTGTTGCTCCAAGGTAGTAATCCTTACATTGCGGCACTATGTAAGTTTTAACTTCTACCTACTCATGTTCCCTACTCCAGATCCACTAGACTCCCATTGCATTTATTCGTCTCTAATATACTAATTTCAGTCAATTTGAGTTGAAAGCCTTCCTCAAATTTGTTACTCAGCATTTAATTGTTTTAATGTCTGAATATTGAAGTATCACATAATTTGTCAGACAACGTAGATCGATATAACTTTACTTTAATTGTTGTTATGTTGTCCATAACAATAGTTGAATAAATAGGGGTTCATACAGGATCCTTGGTTTAATTCAGTTCTAACTGGAAAGGCAGGCGTCCTCACACAGTTCTCATAGTCCCTAGTGTTCCACGTCTTTCATTGTTTCAAAGAAGATGGGGATGATTCTAGCTGTCCTTTTCCATTTTACCTTACTCTTTGGTTTTCACATATCCTATCTGGTTTGGTTTCTATCTTTCATTGTTAGCAGAATTTGTTTATTCTCTTTTGTGAAATAATTATGTCCTTACCTATTGGAAACTTGTACCCTATTTTTCAGTAATTTATAAATATCTAGATAATATTCCATTTGTTGGGTTTTAAGATTTAATGTGACCTTTTTTTAAATCAATTTACTTTTTTATTATTTTTATATCTCAGATCTTAGCCCTTACCATTTTATTTTAAGTACAAAAAAATTATGAGTATCCAATCAGCTACTGATGCCATTCTGGAGAGGCTCTCCTAACTTTTTGTTATTATTATTATTTGTATGCATACAATTTATGAGGAATATATATATATATATATATATATTTGAATCATCTGATTTGTAGGCTGTGGCAATTCAGTAAGCAATGTGGTCTTTTCACTTGGGATACTGGTTATGGATATTATTTGGGTGCTACGAATAGTAGTTCTGCTGGAATGACTTAAAAGGCATGTGTGTGATACTTAGCGAAATAAAAGAATTCTTAGTTGAAACGGTCAGTTTTATGAATGATCTTGATGTCATAAAAGTAATTGCTTCCCAGCCCAATGTGAAGGGTGGTTTAGTTTTATGATGCTTTTTAGTGTTGTGGTAATGATGATGTCATTCACCATATGGAAAAAGATAGTACTACTGTCCTTCACCATATGATGTGAAGAAGGATGATAGTGCCATGAGAAAGCAAGAAATTGAACTCGTGTGTTTGCAAGGGTAGAGGATGGAAGAAATGAAAGAAAAAAGAAAGAAGCTGAATCTTCCAGCGGGGTAAATTTTAATAAAGATAGCACAGCTTGTGTAATGATGGAGGGGATGTTTTTCTTTCCTGTGCTTAGTTGGATTTAAAAGGAATCAATTGAGGTGGATGCTGTGGCAATTTGTAATGCAAAGAAGATTTTTAAAGATATTCATTGGAAAATTAACAATTGAAGTTGTGTCTAAAATCTGATGAAATGAACCAAATGAAAGCCTGAATTGTAGATGTTGATTTTTTTTTTTTACCCTAATCTACCTCAACTACCCTTCTTTACCTTAAGAGTGCAGATGACATTTATGTGTTCCAACCGAGCACAATCATCGCTCCCCCTGCTACCTCCCAGAGTTGTTTAGTCCAATGCCCTACTGCGCTAGGCTGGCAAACTGCAGTGGCTTTCACATCTGTTTAGATTTGCAAATGAAGTAGCAGCTATTTGAGGAAAGGAGTCGATATCGAAGCTAGATATTGAAGCAGAAATGGTGCTAGATCTATTTTGGTAGTTTTGCCTTGTGATATGGGAGAAGTTGTAGTTTTGCCTTGTGATATGGGAGAGAACTTCGTTTTATTCTAGAGATTCCACCAGCTCTTTCAGGCAAGCTACTATGGGAGAGAACTTCGTTTTATTCTAGAGATTCCACCAGCTCTTTCAGGCAAGCTACCAGTCAACCCTTCTCAGGAAGGCATGAGGAGTGAGGACGCTTAATGACAGACACAAAGGGTGTAACTCCCTCTAAAGCCGGTAGAGGCTACTATGGTATCAGCTCTTAGGTCCTTATGTTCTAACAGTCTAGCTACTTCTGCTTTACCAGTGTGTATCAATGACCTACTTGGGCACAGCTGTAGTTCCACCTTTTGCATCTTTGCTTTGCTTAGTTAATGAATAAATCATCTTTCAAGCCCAAAAAAAAAAAAACGGGAACTTTTGTTTGTTGTTTATTTTAGTGATTGCGTTCATTTCTGATGTTTAAGACTGATGCGTAATTTTTGAGTGAGCGAGATATGCGAATCAAGGATAGGTTTGCTTAGAGGCGCAAATGAATTGGCAGATAGATTGGCTAAATGAGTTGATGGAGCAGCAGCAATGGTTTTAGGACGAATTCTATTTTCTGTTGTTTTTATCTTGTGATATGGGTGAGATAAATGTGCTTTTCCAACACTTGTTTCATCTTCTGAGTTACAACTATGTAAGTTCGATGGATGTCTCGAGGCATGAAGAGTTTGCTTTCTGCGGAAGCATGTCATAATTTTGAATGATATTAACCACGCATGGACTTATACTTCCATCATACTTTTCAGGGGTGGGTGCCAGTACTCTGGTTCAACTCAACAGAGTTGATTCGAGAATATCTGTTTAGACCTGTCTCATAAACTCTTTTGCAGATTTGTTGTGTTCTTTTTTGGTTGGTATCTTGGCATGGAATGGAATTTGTACTACTTATCAGTAAAAGATAAATTGCAAAGAGAGTTGCTGTTTGTAGGTAATAGTCATAATTGATCAGTGATGACTGGTTAACACATGCAAAAGTCGAAAAGCCTTGATCCTGGGATCTCAAAGTAGTATTTGTTTTATATATATATATATAGAAATGGCCATTCAGATTGGAGTTGACTGGTTTGTTAAGATTTTCGATTTGAGTTTGTTTTAGGGAAATCCTGTCTTTGAGATTCGATTCTTTGAGTGAGTTGTTATGCTTTGGATTATGAGATTTGGTGCGAACCCCTCTGATGGTGCAGATAACCGGGTGAGATTGCCCAGGAAAGTGCAACTGTTGGGAGATGCACGCACGCAAATATAAACTGTAGTATTAAAACATGATGTGGATCGCGTGCTTGGCTTTTGGATTGCAATGTGCGTTACAGATTGGTTTTCATTTGCACTTGTTGAATACACATGGTCAATACTAAGCACATTCCGGGAGGTTTTCTTTTGAGGCACTTGGGTGACTAAAGTCCAGTTAGAAATAGCACTTGAGAGTTGCAAAGGTGCGTTCAATCATAATTAGTGGAGCTTTTACCCAAAAAATAAAATAAAAATCATAATCAGCGAGAGTCACGAATATGTCATTCTTCTCCATATGAGTTGCACCGAATTTGTCGTTCTCCATAGAGAGGTTACGGCTGGTGAACTTTGTTCATCGTCTGATTAATCATAGAGGTCTTTATTTTATTTTTTTTTCTTTTTCTTTTTTTTTAATAACCCAGGGTATGTCTCACCCAGTCAGCCCAAGAGCCTTTAGACCTGAGCTGGACACTTGATTTTGGACAGCCGATAACTAATCCTTAGAGGTACATTCAGACCCTCACACGGCCAGACTGTGCTACCACTAATTGGTTAATTTATGATCAAGTGGCTGCAGTTAAAGTGGAAGTGGAAGTGGCAGTTTTCTTTCTTTCTAATTTTAATATTTTAAGATGTTATTAATGTCATGCTGCCATATGAGTAATGGATGGGTGGTCCGTCATATCATTCTTGCTAGAGCCAGCGGCGGCAACGGTGAGCGTGCAAACTCTCGGGTCCACCTCAAGGGGACTAAATAACTACTTAAAAGTTTAAACGATTGGAGCCATCTATTCGAGTGTCTTTAATCTTGATGATGTTTGGCCATCCTTTCATCCGGACAGTGTTGTCCTGTGCACTGTACATCGGCACCGTCTGTCACGTGGGGCCAGACCAGGGTGAAATTCAGGGGTCCTGTTTGTGTTGACGGCATCAATGACGCAGGAGAAAGATTTCTGGTCAGAACCTAGAGCTCGACGTTCCTCGCATGTAATACATGCTTTCCAAAGTCTTGGTCAGAATCACGAATCAAATGTTAAGCTTGATTGGCTGATATTCACCATTGGAATCTTGCGGATTAAATGACAATGCAATCTGTGGGACAAGCGTGCCTACGATGGCTCCCCAACTGAGTTGAGCTGAGGAAATGGTGCTGTATGCCACACTAAGTTGTACGAGTTAACATAAAGTTATGATTGCTAACTATATATGAAACACCGGTTGAATGTCCATTTTAGGAGAGTCTTGCCCAAGGAAAGAGAAAGTGAGGCCAGTTGGTGACTATATGGAGAAGGGTGTTCTTCAATAAAATATATAAAAGAAATGATCATATGCTGATGTCTGCACGCGAGATTTAATACTAATGAGTTAGTTTCACCTAAGTTGGCTCAGCATTTGCTTGATCTACCCCGTTCAAACCCCACGGTATTACTTTTGATTGAACTGAAATTTGAGCTGATTCATTGGAAGGCATGCAATATGAATGTCTTATATCAAGATGAATGGCTTATAAAAAAACATAAACCCTACATGTGCCAACATAAATCATCCCACACTCGTGTGGGCATAGGATCAGTCCTCAAATAGGTAAACAAGGGCGGACATAGGTACAAGGGTATGGGGGTTGAAGCCTCCACCCCATACTTCAAAAAAAAAAAAAAAAGTATAAAATTCTAAAGAACCCCCCTACAAATATTGAAAATTAATTGTTTTTTTTTTTTTTAAAATTTTTTTCCCTTCTCCCAATATTTCTTTTACATAGATCACCCCAAAGTTGAATTTCGTGTGTCCGCACCTGAGTGTAAGGTAGTTTTGATGAGAAAAACAGAATCCAGGTACATCAAAAGAATAAAAGATGAAAACATAGAGATTCGGTCCACTTCAAGTAGTAGAATATATGATAAATTCATTTAGCAATGGTTAGAAGATCAAAATTCCAAGCTCTCTTAAGTCTCTTCAAAGCAACAATGAGATGATACAAAACGAGTTCCCTAAGATGATAGACATGAAGTGGGCAGCAAACTAAAAAACCAGACAGAGTACACCTGATGATATGTAGGCCAAGAAATGTATCATCTACAGTGTTGTCAACTTGCCATCGTCTCGAACAATATCTCAACCACTACAATACAGTACCTGAAGTATTGAAATACACAAAGCAACAGAAAACCATGAGACTAGTGTTTGACAACCCAAAGAAATAAAGACATGAGATGTACTTAATGCCATCATATATCACTCATGTAGGAAAGGAAGTGGTATAATAATATGGGAATGACAAACTGATCCAACTGAAAAACTCAATTCTTATCGGAAACTGGTCTAATTGAAAACTTCCAAAACAATTTTCACTGGCCAAGAGATGCTTATCAAACCAAATACTTAAATCTCAGATCATAAATTTGAAAAATGCCAATAAAGGGATCTACTCATATTTTCTTCCCTCAATGTGACTACATCATTTGCCATACATCACTGCTTGCATCAGGAAATATTTTGTTTTCTTGCAATCTTGATGTTTGGGGCACTTGTTTTCTCAAAGCTAAGCATAATGATCTTTGAATTATACATTCTTTTGAGATTAAATCCAACAATGATTAAAGGTCAGATGAGTGTCAGATTTGGCCTTACAAAGGGGAGAGGGCCGCAGTGGGGAGTGCAGGAGGTAATATTGTTTGAACAGTCTCCTCTTGGGAGAAAATGTCGGGGGTTTAGTCGAAACCTTTGAAAACTGTACTCTTGTATTGAACCTCAAACTTCATTAATTTATCCCCTATAAACACAGGCCCCTCTGATATAGGAGGTCTGATTTGGAATTCTGAAGTGGCAGTTAGAGCTCTTTCTGGGATCAATTGTGGTTAATGACTCTTCAGGTACAACTTGAGCAAGTCCTCAAGCACAAAGCTGGATGGTGCACCCACCCTCACTAGAAACTGGCCAATGTGTAAGCCAAAAAAGGGACATAATAGAAAAAAAAGACAGCATTTTAAATTCATTACATCCCTTGATGTGATCCACCAAGCGAAGCAGAATCTATTACAGATATCCCAATTAATGACATTCACCAATTCCTTTTCCACGACCACCTGATGGAGCCCTCCACCTTCCTACATCCCACTAACAAAGCTGCAACCTTCACAACGTCCAATCACTAGGATGCAAGACCACAACAGGCACCAAATCATTTATCATGGTCATCCTTGGTAATTCAGCCAACACTATCAGGATCTGAATTACCCATAGAGCTGCCATCAGAGGGAGCTTGAATTTCTCTAGTGAGAGAGCTTCATTATCAAAGCCTAGTCCCAACTATGTTGGGGTTGGCTATATAAATTCTATTTTGCCATTCCGATCTATCCTTAGCCAAATCCCCGGATAGATTGCACTTCTTAAGATCCAACCATACTACTTCGATCCACGTTATATTCAGCCTACCCCTTCCCCTTGGTTGGCCATCAACCTGTATAGAAAAACTATTATTCACTGGCGCCATTGCTGGCTGGAGCTTGACATGTCCAAATCGTTTCAAGTGGGTTTTTCTCTTTTTCTCATTTATAATATATTGATGCTACCCCTAAATGTTTCCTAAAGCGCTCATTTTTAATTCTATCCTTCCTAATTTTACCACACGCCACCTCAACATTCTCATCTGTACTACATTCATTTTGTGCATGTGTTGCTTCTTGATTGACCAACATTCTGCTCCATATGTTATAGCTAAGAGCTACCTGATCCTCCATGGAAATAGGCTCCTAGACTTACTAACCAAAGAAAATAGAAGGGCCACTCACTCAACCACCCATTGGAAAGGTCAATTTGAAACAAGCCAAGTGAGCAGAGAATTGAGTAAGCCCTCAACCACGTCCAAGCGCACCACACGAAAATGGAGAGGCTATACAAAAGAACCTTCTGCTTTACTCATTTACACTAGCACTCGTCAGAAAACAAATACTAAGTTCTTTTGGCCTAAATGAATCAATTACTTGCTTGTAGTCTTCAATAAGGGTCACCATACAAATAACTAAATCCACTTTCCTTGTTTGTAAAAATCCCTTGAAACTCCTTTTTTTTTTAAATGGTAAATTCAAATTGATACTGTTTCTGCATGTTTTATGTTTTATCTATATTATTGATCCTCAAAAGTAATAATTACTTCAGTCAATTATATGTTTGTCAGTTAGTTGTTTATCTCAAAAGATCTAGAGTGCCTTAGTCCTTCAAACAGTGAAGGTAACCCATCAACAGATATTTCCTCTTCTTTAAGATGTTGTATTTCGTTCTGTCAAAGAAAAAGATCTTTTGCAAACTAGGTGGTATCAGGGAAGAGATACAATTTGGTGCTTCTCTTTGCCATTGACAAGAATTATTGTGCCGGTGCAGCTATTCAATTTGCCTACTCAAGAAAAGAGAACTACATTGAGTGAAGTGGCAAGAAAATTTGGTTTTGCGATAAGGCAAGATGAAAGAGAATAGATGACTTTAATCTAGGAAATTTATCAGGAGGTGTCATGGATACTATCTCTCCTCCTATCAACCTGTGAATACTGAATAGGCAACTACTATGTTATTCTGATGCTGTATTTCTCATTTCTTGGAGGAGAAATGCAGGTCACAAGTGACAACTCCATCATTAAGTTCCTTTCTTTATCACTCTATTAGTCCATGGATCGTCACTGGCTCCTATACCAAAAGGCAATAAGAAGCTTTTGCATGTCCACCTTGAAGGCTGATTGGTAGATGAGATGGCTTTCAAATAAATCACGTGGGAGATGACAAATTCCCAGAATATTAAGATCCACTGGAAGTGTCATAAGAAACAAAACACAAATGGTTTGGCGAAGGGGTTTGCTCATGGCACAGATGATTTAGAAATCTTTATTCAGTATTCATGCTTAATGCAATTGGAATTGATCTCTGTTACCCACCAACATGAACTAACCACCAGAGTGTGATTTTTTTTTTTGGGGTAGAAGACCAAAATATGATGTTAAAGCAGCATTCTTACATCATGCTCATTGTCACAACTCACAAGCATCAGATCTTACTGGTGTGGAACAGAAGATGAAAGTATGTCGTCTAAAAAATGTCATATGGGTTGAAGAAATATCCTCATGCTTGCTTTGAAAAGCTCTGTGGATCACTATAGAACATTTGTTCTGAGATGTATCGCTGATCACTCAACAACTGCAAGTGTTGCTTATGATGTTCCCGTTGGAGATGAATTTGTAGTTCTTTTCAGATTTCAAGAAATACTTGAGCATCTTGAATGACCTATGCCTGTTAAAATAATATTTCTTAACAAACAGATTGCCACGTCCATAGGCAGATAACTTCTCTCTCAATGCAAATACGCTTTCTGAAGATTGATCATTAGAGAAAAATTAACTGACACACCTCTAAAAAAGAAGAATAATCTTTACCTAGATATTGGTTTTGTATTGTCAATCCCAGTTCATACAAGAAAAGTGTGTCTAAAATCAATTTATCTTACCATCATCAAATATGGTTCAGCTTCATTGGGGGAGTGAGAGTGAATAATACAGACGTTTCTCAAACATCTCACGTTGGAGTTGTCTGTTGGAATTCATTTTCATCATTATCGACAAAGTCTAACCCATCTATCAGCGTTGACTTCATGAGGTTTACATCTCCACTCATCCTTCTTGAGCTAAGTTATGTAACTCCACAATAGAATGTAAAGAGTTCTGAGTTGTGGACCTCATGTTCTGGTCTATCCTGATGCAAGATTGTCTCAAATGTTTAATTAATGGTAACGGATCTGCTTGTGGATAATGTCTCTTTGTAGGAAATTCAGTTGCAATGAGAAACTAAAATGCAATATGTCATTGCCAAGTCCAGCCAAGTCAAATGTTTAAGCTGATACCAGACTACAGCACATCAAATTGCAAGCCTAATGACTAAAGAAGTTGGTGAGGAGTTTGGCTTTCATGTTCCATCGATTTTGTAATGGGTGGCAACAATTAAGATGCTATCCATATTTCATCAAAGCTTTTGTTTCTTTGTTTTTATTTTTAATTTTATCTTTGTTTGTGCAAGTTTGCACATGTGTGTGCACGTGCACACGGTAAACACAGAGAAGCAGCAATCATTTTATCTATAAGACAAGTCCCAAGAAATTTCAACTCCGTGTATCATCAAAGGATCAACTGGTGGAACACTGTCTAATCCAAATCTACTTCTTTTCATACCTCAAGGGGAAAAATACAAGAAATAAAAAAAAATAATGATTGTCACTGGCTGGATATTGCTCACTCAAAATGATAGAATATATGAAATGGGACACCACCTCAAAACAACAATGAACCAGATGGTCATGCTGTTTCACATTAGTTCATGATTCATCAACCTTAAAAAAAAAATCAGTTCAAAATGTAAAGCAGAAGTACCTGAATCGCCACTAAATTTGTTGACCTCTCTCTACCCTACATTCCGCATGTTGCACACCATAAATCTTGATTTGGTCTGAGAATTTTAAAAGGATTGCGCCCCTTCAATCATATTTGAAAACTCCAATCAGCAAGTTTGACAATTCTACTAGCCATGGAAGAAAAACATCCATGATTTTGAACTCTTTAGTGCAATGATGCACAAGACGACATAAAAGAAGCTGTTTTAGAGGAAAAGTTCACCAACCATTTTTGAACTGCTGTAAGTGGATGAATTCTTATAACAACTGCAACACCATGAGCGAGAAAAGAAACAAGTTGAAAACCAAGAGGTAAGAAAATTGGGAAGGCGAAGCAGATGCCACAAATTGAAAAGATCCATTATAGGTGCCTGCAACTGTCGCAGGGTTTCTATTGACCACACCAGCATTCTTGCAAAGTCCTGCAGGCGCTCCTGCCTGCAAAGTTCCACCAACAACAACTTTATACATGGTCACAGGCAGAGAAAATGTGTGGAACTTCCATCCTAAATTCACTCAACATATAAAAGATAATTAAAACAGGAAACACAAAGTGGGAAAACAAGGAAAACTAAATTCAGATTGTCAAAAGCAGCATAAGGGAAGTATCGGGACTACAAATATATGGTAAATAGCAACCTGTAAGATGAATACTGTTACATCCACATTCCTGCATCAGCCTGGTGTGTTAACATATATATGATATGATATGATATTGATAAACATACAGATTGAAGGATATGCCAAGGAAGCAGAATGCCCTACAGAGCTTTTTTCAAAAGATTTAGTTTGTGTAGCACACAGTTTTTATAGTTTTATATCTAAAATACATTGTTTATGACAATTATGTTTTACAATTTATAGATAAATGGATCTAATATGAAATAATAAAAGATGAGTATATGGCGAAATATTATATTTGGACTAAATTTAGCTCTGAGAAACTTTTGCAATTGATTTCATCTTTTTAACTTATAAAAGGACATTTTAAAAAAAGAAAAAAAACAGAAAAAGAAAAAGAAGTACGGCACCTTATTGATATTTAATAATGACAAGTTTCTTTCATATTTCAACATCTGTACCCATATCAAGGTATAAATAAGGGAAACAAACCTGGCAGGCTAACACAGTATTACAACCACACAATGTTTGGCCATTCATTTTGTCCATGGCATCAAAAACACCTCCTCCATCGCTTCTCTGTAAATTTGCAAACTCAAATTAGGTAAGTAAGCATTATCTAAACTGCATAAATAGAATTTTCAAATTTGAGATATTCAATACCATGTAAAAGTTTACAGCCAGAAAGTTGGGCATTATATTTCCAGCTGCTTTGTAACATGCATCAACTGTTTCAGCAAGACTAGTTGAATGCTCTTTGCAAGCATCTTCACTCTTTGAAGGGAATGTAGGGAAATAGTTCTCCAGAAATAGACCTGCACTCCTTGATTTCAGTGGTTGAGACTCCTTCCTGTTTGAGCAAGAGCCTTGTGCAATTCCCCCATCTCCAGCTGCGAGTTCCAACTCCCAAGTTATTAAAAATCAATAACACAACACAGTACGGACTAGCTGGGGATTATGGTAAATTCAGATAGATGAATCAACTGTTTCTGCTGCAATTGTAGCATTAACTCAAAGTATAAATCGGCCAACTTTATGCCCGATGCTTTGTCCAAACAAAGGGTTGAAAGGGTGTCTCCTTGGGAGGGTTTTATCTTGTAAGTTTGGTGGGGGTGGGGTATAATGCTCTTGTACCTCCTCTAGTATTTCTCTTTTTGTAACTTCCTTTTTTAATGAAAATGTTGTTACCATTAAAATAATAATAATAATAATAAAATAAAAAACTCTAAAGTAAAAATAACTAGCGTTCCAGTTAAGAGGAAAAGATCCTTCAAGGTTGAGAAACAAGTCAAAATTAGTTTTTTCAGTAACCATTATCTAATACCCATGATAAATTACGTAGGGGTACCACATGATGCTTGGCTGGAAGACATTTCATGTTATTGTTTGACCCAGCAATGATAAAGGAGGGCCCAACGTTTCAATAATATGGGCCCCATTTGAAATGGACCATGGCCAATATATCTCAGATCAGATGAAAATGGACAACTACTGCCAATGGATCACTTTCAAGATGGGCTCCATAAAACAGTTAGGATGATCCTTTAATAATAACATTTTTCATATATTACATCCACCATAGTGCTCAAAATATGAATTGACCTTCAAAAGTTGGCCCCCACACAAACAATTGTTTTTTTTTTTTTTGTTGGCTGAGTGAATTCCCAATTGATCATTGAATAATTTCTCAATTATGCACATGCACATATTTCCTACTGACCTATAATATATATATATACACACACACACACACACACTGTTAAGCAAAATCCACAAAATAATGTCATGTATTTGAAGCATTATTACTTACGCTCATTCTCAACCATATACCGCCATTGGTAAGCGATTCCTTCATCCGCTTCCTTGGAAGCAACAGAAGTGAAAACAAGCAGACGGTAATTCCTTGCAATCATGTCAGTCACAGTTGGCCAGTCTCCGCCATTTGCAGGCATTTGGGAGGCAGGAAACCAATACTTGAGCAAGCCTGCATCAGTAAATAGTCTTGTTAACCCTTTAGGAGCATGGACATAATCCTCAATGATAATGGTTACAATCTCCGATGGGTTCTCTGTCAAGAAAGCTTCCACTTCTTTCAATGTGTTGATTGCAGGTTCCTACATGTAAAAAATCCAAAATCACTAAAGTCATTTGAAACTGCTCTCCTCAAAATGAACAACATAGGATAGTCATATGAGATAACAAACAATGCCCACCCCAAATCACTAATGCATTCGATCAGGCAACCTACCATACAGGTAAGCCTCACCTTTAAGGGATTTGGGTTTTTATTTCATTTAAGGGAACCAAGCAATGGACCAAGTGACGAACCATCTAATTGATCTTTGAATATATTGTCTTTTTATCCATCAGTTTATGGGAAATAATTGAATGGACAAGATTGTTCATTGCAGGCGTTGTCTAAGAACTAAACTGAAAATAAGCTGCTTTTGCACAGATTGGTGATCTGAACTAAACTGCACTGCAGTGGGCTACATATGAGTATTGTATACAAAGCTTACAAAAGAAGCGAAATTTTAGGCTTTGAAGGCAGTGAAAACTTACAAAAGCAGTAAAATTGTAGCATTGCCCCTGCATCGAATGGCAGAGCCAGATATCACCCTCAAAATCGTACATATCCAGCATCAATCCTCTCACCCCATTCTGAAATCCACCCAAACATTCCCAATTTCATGGTTTTATAATCTAAACATACTAATGATAAGAAAAAAACGAAACGAACAAGAAGAATCATTTCAGTAGAGAGAGAGAGAGAGAGAGAGTACCCTTAACTGATTGGTAACTGAATCCTCTTGATTGTAAAAAGTAACTCGGGCAATTCCCGTAAGAGATGGAAAATTGACAATTGAAAACGAGTTGTGGGTTACCAACCATGTGTACTTGTTGAAGGGCAGCCCCTTAGCCTGCGCACACCTCGCGCAAATTAGCACTAACCCCATCTCAAGATCACAAGAAGAAGAAAAAAAAGGGAAAAAAAAAAAAACCCACAACAGAACAGATCACAAAGAAGAAGAAGAAGAAGAAGAAGGAAATTACAATAGAAGTGGGTAGAATGGCCTGGCCTCTGATGCAAGTGGGTTGATTCTCCCCTGTTGCAGGGCAGTTGCCACAGTAAAGGCTCGGAGCGCAGTCGGTGGAAGACGAGCAGGGGTCCATAAGCTGCACTTTTCAAGGAAGCCAAATGCCAAATCAAGGGGGTGTAAGTGTAAATTGATGAATGATTTCAGAGATAAATCAAATGATGGAAATGGAAGAAGAAGAAGAAACCTTGCAATTTCCGGTGGAGCACGCTGCATTACTATTACCAGATAAAAGTAAAGTAAAGATGAGATAGAGGTAGAAGATTAAACGAATTGCAGCCAGTGGCAGCTGCATTTCTCCTTTCCCTTCTCCTTCTCCTTTCTCCTTCTCCTTCTGCCTCTTCAAAGAAAATCAGCGCGTCTTTGTTTTTTACTTTTAATTGAGGAGTGAGAGTGGTTGGCTTTTGTCGCTCGATGATTGGAGCGAGTCCGAATCCCCTCCGAGCGTCTCCCACACGTTTCATGTGACTTTGGATTTGTTGAAGAGAACTCCCTCATTTAACTGCCACGTGCCTCCTCATTTAATTTAGGGTCTTTTCTTTCCAACGGTTGTAATGGAGGTTCCCACATTCCATTGTGCATAAAAAAATATTTAACTGAATATATGGCCGATGACGTGATAATTACAATTAATCACATTATGCACAATCTGATAGTGGGATCAACTTTCACTGAAGTAAAATTTTGAGAATAAAATAGATAGAGGACCGACGTTCATTTTGAATGGTTTAAATTATCAATGGATGGGCCCCATGGTGCAGCTCCACTCATACCACTCATAGAAAGGGCGCAGGAGAGTAGGATTGCAATATAGGTATCAAATTCTTCAATTACTTGAAAATCTTGACCCGCAAAAAACCGGGTCTGGAACCTATTTTAAGTTCCGATTCATAAACGAGTTTGGATCCGAAACCTAATTTAGATTCCGATTGGTAAATGAGTCTGGTTTTAAATCCACATATGTTTCAATTAGTGAACCCAAAACCTGACATATAAGACTTCAAAATTACAATTTATACCTCAAAATCAACTCTTTTTTTTTACATTTTATATATAATACTAAAGGCAGTAGACTTAATGCATTATTATAAATTGAATAATATGCTTATTTTAAGAAAAATAAAAAATGAAGAGAAATTGGAATCCATTTTGAAATTAGATTACAATCCTTTAGGTGGATCCGGTTTCTGATTTTTCCATTGAAATCGAATTCGGAACCAACAAAACTGAGTCAAAACTGGATTTGGAACTGAAACCATTATTAAGAAATGGATCCAAATCCACTGCAGTTTCAAAACGAAACCGTCCCGTTCTTAACCCTATAAAGGAGACACAAAGGGGTTCGGATTCGATTAGCACAAGGAAACGGCAAAAAGCGGGATTTGTATGTCCTAAGAGTACTGTCTATAGCCCTCACGCTACCCCGTAGTGGGCTCCACTCCAGATACCCACTGCTTAAAATAAGAATAAAGATAGGAAGAAAAACACACCCAATTTGGTTGCAATTCTAGTCATTACCTCCTTCCTTTTTCTACTGCTTCTTTCGATGGTTGGTTTGGAGGTCTTTTTATCCGGCCATCTACGAAATGGTCAGCAATTCGGATTATAAATAAATGGACCAAGATCGAGCCTTGGGACAACTGAATTAAAAAAAAAAAAAAATCAACTTACAGCTAGGCGCACAGTCTATCAAGTGGTCCGTCCATGGCTGTGATAAGACATTGGGAGGGTAGATGGAGTTAGCTTTGTGGAAGAAGAATATAGAGAATGAAGTTGATAACTTAAGGCGACCTGGTGTGAGATAAAAATCAACAAGGCGACCCTCCTTGCTTTTACTTTTCTTTTTCATGTTTGGTTCCCTTTTTCTTTTTCTTCTTTTTTTTAAATCAAATCAATGTATCTTTATTTTGAGTGGATATACACCATAAAGTGGGCATACATGTCTGCTATGTGCCAATTCTTTGAACCCCACTGGATCAAACTCTCCTGGATGGACGGATGTATTCCTAACATCAAACTCACCAAATGAGATTTTTTTTTTTTAATATTTCTTTTCTTGGCTGCACGGTAGATTTAGACTCGCACACCTATTATGTCATGCCAATGGGTTTTATATTTTATACAATAATACAAACAATGTGTAAACTCTCTCAACTAATCTTCTCAACTGGGGAAAAAAATAAATGTGGGGATACACTACCTTCTCATTTTCCCTCTTCTTTCTCCAGTGTCGGGTTCTTTTATAATTAGAAAGCGTAATAAGTCAGAGTCCAGCGTAAGTAGTTGTTTCTCGCTGAAAGGAGATTCTAGAAAGAGTACTCGGTCGGGAACCTGACACTGACAGAAGAACGTGTTGCACAACTCCTCTCCTCTGGCTGTGGCTGGTAAATCTTAAATGTACCGTACGTATTGTACGGGAAATCTAACAACCAGGAGCCAGATCAGCAGATAGATACACGGATAATGTTTGATTTTAATTCGATATAGAATAGTGACCTGTTTTCCGGGGCCAGAGGACCAAACCCATATCGGGAAGAGCACTTCTATTAGATTGGTTATAAATAAATAAAGATTGAATGGATTTGGACTTCACTAGTCGTCCGATCTAATACAGGCATTAGATTAGATGGAGGGGTTTGTAGATAAAAGGAAAGAAGTCTCAGCTTTTCATCTGACAGGGAATTAAGATCCATTTGATCTGAAGTTCTTAGTTGGCTAATGTAAAAACCACCATTATCATCCTGTAAGGCCAGTGGTCACTGACTGTGTATACAAACCCCAGTTCTCTCTTTTTCGCCCTCTCTCAAATCGGTTCACAAACCTGAGTTTTGAAAAGCTCATCTCACTTAATTGTCGTTTCACTTTAGACCTCAGGGTAGGATAATTTAAACTACTGATAAGAGCTGCTTTCCAGAGATTTCACTTGGCAGACACCAGATAGGGAAAAGCACACAAAATGCGATTCCAAGGGAAGGTGGCCGGCTAGGTGGGGTCCACGGGTAGCACCACATGCACCGACTGACAAGACTTCATCATGAGCAAACGTAGACCGAATTATTTGGTCAAGTTGAGCTTGCAAAAGGGAAAGCAAATATTTTGATCGGGGCGACCCACAAGGGACTTTATGGGGGGTTTCATTTTACCTCTTTTTTTTTTTTTAGCACGCCCATTCCTTTCATTTTCTTAAAAATAATCAATGGAAAACTGGGGAGTAAAGCTGCATTTTTTAGTGCAATTATGATTGTGAACTCCTTTTAAAAATATATATAAAAATAAAAAAAAAAAAAAGAGGAGAGAGGGAAAAAGAAACCAAATAGTTTTGGAGACATTCATATGCCTGGATATCTGGCCTGGAACCAGAAAGCTTTCCCGTAGATGGATTTAAGAATACATCAAAATCCTTGCTAGTTACAACTGTCGTCTAAATAGCAGGAATTCAATTAGATTTCAAGATTCGAACATCTTCTTTCCATGAAATCATACTCCAAAGTCCCGGAGACCCAAAAAGAACATGCCCACTAGTTACAAATTCCTCAATCAGCCTCAAATAGTGAAAAGGAAAAACTTTTCCCATTAAATCAATGACAGAAAAATGAATATTTGGATGAGAGGAAAATTACATGGAAAAAGAACATTCATTCAAGCTTCTTTTCACAACCCTCTAAAGCAAAGTCATCCATCCTTTTTTTGACGGAAGATATCTCAGGCTTTCTTGCCCAAGCAGGTGCTCAATCTGGTTAATAGAAATGGTCGTAAAAGAGCTCATCTCCAGCACTGATGATCACCAAATTCTTCATTTGGATGCCCCGAGAACATGCCCGATCATTTAAATTGAAGAGAACCGATGAATTTTCATGGTCATTCGAGATCAATTCTCCAGTACTGTATTTGTACAGCTACTCATGTTTGCTGACACTATTCTGAAATGCAACTTAAGATTGCTGAGCAAAATGATTGAGGAAACAAAGCACGCTAATAAGAGAATTGGGATGTGTAGAACTCACCTTGGGGCCACATGCAAATGATCTGCTAAAACTGAATTCAATCCCCTCCAATAGAATATCCTCAAATTTTACTCCAAAAGGACTTAATATCATTCTTAGATTGAACACATGACTGATGATATGGATTAGCACAGACTCATGCATTAGCAATCCTGTGCATTATTACATCATCAACTGCGTTCAATTTTATGAGGAGACCAAATTCTATAGGGGTAAAATTTCATAATATACTACTAGAGAGAATTGCATCCAATTCTAATGACCCCATCTATAAGCCCCATTGTGAGTTGCCTACACCCCCACAAGTAAGAGCCACTAGGGGGACCCGGACTCCCACCCCCAATGGGGGCAGAAGGGAGTCGGTGAAAAATAAATTCCCTACCCCCCATACAGTGGACCCACTCTCGATGCACACCGGGCAGGAAGGTTTGGGAATGTTCCATGGGTATAAAAGAGGCCCAAGTTTCTACCCAGGACCAAACCACCTTTGGCCGCCAGTTTGCAAGCAATCACTTAAGCACTGACAATTGTTCTATAAATGCTCTTTAACTTTCCATAAAAAGATCCAATGGCATGAAATAAACCATGCTTGATGAATCATCAGGCGTTCATGCAGGTTAAAGCCACCACTTGCCACCACTTACATCCTCTCAACCGCATCCACCCTTACCCGACTGCCTGCACGAAGCCAAAAATTAGAGAGAGCAGTTTTTCCAATTGGGTAGATATTACAGCACAAGAGAGCAGGTGCTAAGGCCATCAAATAAGTTCCAGATAAGAACAGTAAACCCCAGCTCATATAACTCTCATTCAATTTACAAGTGTTTCACATTTGCAAATAGGCCCACGGGGAAAAAGTGGCTTCAATAACTATGGTGATATGATGGTAGACTACAATGAGCCAGCAAAACAAATTGTTCTACTAGCAACAAGTCCCACCCTCATGACACTCAATTTGCAAGCAACAAATCAAAGGACCTTTCAATCTGTATGGATCGATATGCCCAGTCACATTCCTAACAATCAAAGTTAATTTACAAATAGGCATCAGTTCAATATATAAATGTAATGGTAATACAGGAAAGTTTTCTCTAATATCTACACATTGTAAATAAGTTTCCGTGTCTGTGTGGGTGTGTTTGAGAGAGAGAGAGAACCTCCAAATTTTGGTTTCCACCCCCTAAAACCGACTATGCAGCCAGCCTCTCCTGTTGTAGATTCTGCCCATTAACACCCCTTAACCGCAGCCCTATATCAGCTCCTTGCTCGTTCCTGGCATGCAGAGTTGCATCTCGAGTCCCTCGATCAATCTCAGCTGTATTGCTCTCATCTACCGTGTCCTCTCCAAAATTATGCAGCCGTCGACCAATCAGATACCGGTCATCCCGAATGGAATTGTGCAGGTTGGTGAACCAGATGTGGAATCTCTTGATGCAAAAACCCGTCAGACCAAAGAGGAGGCATCCCAGCCAGGCAAACCGATAGACGGCCGAGTTCACTATCAAAGGATATCCAAGAACTGGGAATATCCCTCTTGCAAATACATAAGGCACACACAAGGCTGTCAGTAGTTTCATCATGATTGGGACAACTATCTCACGCAGAACCCACAGCCCTTGCAGCCGCGAAAAGCCATCCTCTCTTACTCTTTCAAACTTCAGCCTCCAACTCTCATTCATGAAGGGTGCCATCTGATCCATCATAACCTGTTCCACAAGAATGAATGATGACTGTAAGACTTACTTTTCCTTTTACCATTTTAGGAACATTAGATCAACTGATGGATCACTTTAAGAACGGGCCCCCAAGGGAGTTGGGCACTCGGATATCTTTTCTAGACAACTACAAATCAAAACCCAAAACATTTCCTACTAGACTAAGGGTCTATTTGTCTGCATTAAAATGCATAGGAATTCATGGTCAAATGAGCTCCAGTGAAGGATTATTAAAGAGGTAAATTATGAGTGATATGAGGTGAGGGTGAACGATATAAGGTAGCAGCGTAGATAGGACCTCGCTTTTCCCAGGATTTGAATTATTGAGTGATGGCTGGGTATTCATTTCCCATCTTCCCTTTATTCACTTTCCATTAATGAGGAGCTTATTTGATGGTCATTTTTGTATACTCACCTTGGATTTTCGTTTTTAACCACTTATGGCATGTATTCCTATGTGTTCTAATGCAGACAAATAGGCCCTAAATGTTCAGGATGTTCATTTGACAAAAAAACGAGATTGCCATCTATGATACTTATTTTCTGCTCTCATACGAAGCACTTGCGGAACGGATGGCTAATTAAATATTCAATTTAGATTTTTTGGGATATAAAATGGCAATACAAATTACTTTCCACCAAAACGATTAAAAGGGGATATGACTAATTTTGAAAAATCTAGGAGATGAATGAGTACAGATACGGCTATCCCATGATCCTATCCCAATATCCATAATATAATGATATTTTAGATTTAAATTTTATATAAAGTAATAATTTTCTTCTTTTAGAACATTTTTTAATTAATGAAATTACCATTGTGTAGATTCAACATTTTTATGTTGAAACTAACAAAATTACAGTGGACTCAATATAAGTAGGATACTAGGATATGCTGAGCTGTTCCCTAAAAGTATCGGTGCAATAGCAAGTACTAGTACAATGTCGTGATCCAGCAAAAGTACACTGGGCATGTACAAGTACCCAGGTTACAGGTATCATAGTGATACATGGAAATGTCAGTACATTTTTACCTTATAAAAAGATTTTTATTTTTTAAATGGTCCTTATAAACTATTTATAACAAAGATAGAAAATGATTATTAAAAAAAGTACCGCTCTCGTCCAGATCTTGAGAAAGACGAGCCCCAGAGCCCAGTCCTGATATAGTAGGAAAACTGGGCTTTCATCAACACGCACCCGCATCGGAAAAACCAACAGCAACTCGAACAACAGGCCAATCAGCACCGGTATGACAAAAATCTGAAAATGACAGGGTGTCAAAATGTCTTGTGGCAAACTGATAAAAAAAAATTTTATATATACAAGGGAGATGCTCTCACCTTACTATGAGAGATAAGGTGGGGGCCCCGAGGTGCCCTCATGAGAGTATCTCTCACCTTGTTGTGAGAGATAGGGGTGGAGGCCATCGCATTTAAGTTGTTGGAATTGGATATGGATGTGAGGGCCCCCACTCAATCTCCCATTTAAGGTGAGAGATATCTCTCATAGGAGCATCTCCCACATATATATATATATATATATATATATCATGTGGGAAGAAAAGCCAACCATGTTGTGGAAAATATCTAAATCATACAATGATATTGCTTAGCTGACTCAAAACATAGTTGGGAAAAGGCTTTGATGATGATGATGCAATGAAATTACTCACCCATAATGACAACAGTGCAGAACTCTTGGCAAAAATTGCACACCATTTCCAGACCTCGACTAGTAGATCCCCAGCTCTCCTTGTTTTAAGGTATTCAATTGAATACCGTGCACCTGCTACAGCTGTCCAAATGATGTAGCATCCAATATTGAATGTATATAGATCTGACAAATTAAGAAAAAAAAATATTAATTCCTTGCAAGCATGGAAAATGAGAATTAAACACCTGTGTTGTTATTAATTTACCGTTACACTTGATTCCATGAGTTATTTGGAAGTGAGGAATGGCATTGAACAGAGCACGTCCCAGTGAAATGGGAAAAACTATCAAGGCCGAGTTGAAAAGAAGCAGGGTCATCCATGCCAGCACTAGCAAAAGCACAATGCGAAATACAAATGCATACCTGCAAGAGTTGGACTTCTTAAGCTTCATGCCATAGAGCACATATGTAGAATTAAGACCTAACTACAACCAACTCAATACGAGCAGAGCTCTGAGGTGTAGTCACATGAAATGAAACCACACAATGCCATGTGGAAGAGAAAAGCCCATACTACCCTCCCTCCTTTCAGGTGCATCCAGTACGTAAAAATGAAATTATATTGTCAAATAGCCAATAGTGAACAGAAAGGACAGCAAATAAAAAGCTAGTGATGGGATTATTTTCAAAACGCACCAACAGGAGGCATAAAATACAACAAAATTGGAAAAAAAAGTCTGCCCAATTCGGCAAACAGGGTAATCCTCGAAAGGGAATTATAAAAAGCCTACCCTGGAAATATTTTGATATTTCTTTCACTTTTTTTTTGTGTGTAATAATCCAAGGAACCATGGTTTTAAAAACCAGCCGATACCGGTTCATATCGGCCGATATGAACCGGTATCGGCCGATACCGATCCGATATCTCGATGAGATATCGGAATCGGTAAAAATCGTCAAAATCTCGGCCCATATCGGCCGAGATTTTCATAATATCGGTGGAACCGATATCTCGGCCGATATTTTCAAAATATCAGCCAAGATATGATATAATGCTTTAAAACCTTTTTTTTTTCATTTTTTCCCCCATCTTCATCTTCTTCTCCTCTCTTCTCATCTTTTTACTACCCATACCAGCAGCCCCTCTTCTTCACACATCCCTCTTGCATTTTTCAAATTCCACTTCTATTTTTGAAGAAAATATTATCTAAGGTAAGAGAAAATCAACTTAAAGTATTTTATTATGTTATTTTTTTTTTTAGATGAAATTATAAATCATTTGGGTTTGTTACTTGTGTAGTTGTGTTGTTTTCTTCATTTAGAAGTTAGATCTACATACTTTCATGCTAGATCTACTCATACACATGATTTTGAACTTTTTTTTTTCATTTTTTTTGTTTATTTTCGGATTTTTTAATATTTGAATTATAATACATAATTTTTTGGGGATTTCATCACAAATATGTTCTTTTAATGATTCATGGTCATTATATGGTGTGTAAATGATTGATCTACATACTTTTATGTTAGATCTATAGATTTAGGATTTTGAAAATGATTTTATTAAAAAAAAAAATTCCTAAAAATAATTGTTGTTACTTCATACTTGTTAGCATATTTGTAATTCCAAAGGCTTAATGGCTTATTAATAGTGTGTAGATGATAGATCTACATCTACTCATAGTCATAAACATGATTTAAATTTTTATTTTAATTATTTTATTTTCGGATTTTTTAATAGTTGAATTATAATATATCATTTTTTGGGCATTTCATCATAAATATGTTCTTTTAATTATTCATGATCATTGTATGGTGTGTAAATGATTGATCTACATACTTTTATGTTAGATCTATATATTTAGGATCTTGAAAATGATTTAATTAATTTTTTTTTTCCTAAAAATAATTGCTGTTACTTGTTATTTGTTAGCATATTTGTGATACTAACCAAAGGCTTAATGGCTTATTAATAATGTGTAGATGATAGATCTACATCTACTCATAGTCATAAACATGATTTAAATTTTTATTTTAATTATTTTATTTTCGGATTTTTTAATATTTGAATTATAATATATCATTTTTTGGGCATTTCATCATAAATATGTTCTTTTAATTATTCATGATCATTGTATGGTGTGTAAATGATTGATCTACATACTTTTATGCTAGATCTATATATTTAGGATTTTGAAAATGATTTTATTAATTTTTTTTTTCTTAAAAATAATTGTTGTTACTTGTTAGCATATTTGTGATATACTCATATGCCAAAGGCTTAATGGCTTATTAATAGTGTGTAGATAATAGATCTACAACTACTCATAGTCATAAACATGATTTAAATTTTTATTTTAATTATTTTATTTTCGGATTTTTTAATATTTGAATTATAATATATCATTTTTTGGAGCTTTCATCATAAATATATTCTTTTAATGATTCATGATCATTGTATGGTGTGTAAATGATTGATCTACATACTTTTATGCTAGATCTATATATTAAGGATTTTGAAAATGATTTTATTAAATCTTTTTTTTTTCCTAAAAATAATTGTTGTTAGAGTATTACATGAATTTCTTATTTTATAGGAACAAGATGGTGCGTGATATAGATCACGCATGGAGCCACGGTGAAGCAGTTGGAAGCAAAAGTAAAGTACAATGTAATTATTGTGGAAAAGTGCTCAATGGCGGGATTACTCGATTGAAACAACATTTGTCACATGTATCAGGACAGGTGATAAAATGTCATAAAGTGCCACCGAATGTAACTGCTGAAATGAAGGAGCTCCGCAATGCATCTGCAAAAAAGAAAGTTGTACAACAAAGAAGAAGAACTGAAGAACTTGATGCTTGTAGAGAAGAAGTATTTGGTTCCTCCGATGATGACGATGAAGATCCGGAAATGAGGAGGGCTAGGAGAGAAAGTGTGAGGTCACTTCAGGAGGAGGAAGAGAGGCGAAGAATGCAATATGAAGCAGCCTCTAGAGGTACCCAATATAAGCATGGTGGTGGGTCATCCGGACCTGGGGGAGCAAGTTTGCGTCGGGCATTTAGTCAAAAACAACCCCGTCAGGATCCAGACATTGAGGAGATTGAAAGACCTCCTACACATGCACCTCAACATGTGGGGCCAACTGACCCATTTGCTTATAGAAAACCAACATCAAAGCAACCCAGCATTATGAAAGCATTAAAGGGCAAGTTTGGTAAAGCAAGAGAACATCTAGTGAGAGCCACTGGGAAGTTTTTTTTAGATGGAGGCATTCCTCCCAACAAGGCATCTTCTCCTTATTTCACCACCATGTTAGATGCAGCTGCAGACCATGGTCCAGGTATAAAGGCACCCACCTCTTATGAGATTGAGCATGTTTGTGTTGAAAAAGAGTATGAGGAGTTGCAGGCTTGGGTGCAAACTTTCAAATGGGCATGGAAGGAAAGAGGTTGCACAGTAATGTGCGATGGGTGAACGACCATCACACATCGTCATCTCTTGAATTTTCTTGTCTACTCGTCTATGGGCACGGTGTTTATCAAATCAGTTGATGCAACTGATTACATTCAAGATGCAAAATATATTAATAAGTTATTGAATGAAGTGATTGAAGAAATTGGGGCAGATTGTGTAGTTCAGGTTGTTACCGACAATGCTGCAAACATGAAGGCTGCAGGAATGATGCTTATGAAACAAAGGCCAAGGATTTTCTGGTCTCCATGTGTAGCACATTGCCTGGATTTAATGCTTGAAGATATTGCAAAAGGAAAAGTCATGCAGCAAGTGATTGGTAAGATAAAGAAGATCACCAATTTTTTAATCAATCATATAGACTCATTTCCATGATGAAAACGTATACAGACAACCATAAATTACTACGGCCTAGCATCACTAGATTTGCCACCCACTTCATTGCTATCGAAAGTGTTTACAAGTATAGAAAAGGACTTCTCCGATTGATAAAATCACATGAGTTCATAAATTCAAAATGGGGAAAGAGGCCAAGTCCCATTACTCTTGAAGTATGTAAAATAATTGAGTCTAACAAGTTTTGGCCTCATGTGAAGGGTGTTTTGAATGTTTTTGATCCCCTAATAAAGGTTCTTCGATTGGTTGATGGCGATGATAAGCCAACAATGGGCTTCTTACATGAGGCCATGGAGAGATCAAAGCTGGCTATTCAAGCAGATTGTAAATATTACAAAAAGTTTTGGAAGATCATCGACGATCGATGGGGACGACAATTGAAACATGATTTACACACTGCTGGTAAGTGAATGCTATTTCCTTTAATACTTGAATTGTTGTATTCAACTCTCCAATCTCTTCTCAGTCCTCACTATATTAATTTATCAATGACTAAAATTCATTGGTTTTATAGGATACTTCTTTAATCCACAATTTACGGATGGACACATATCTGATGAAATCCGTTTGGGACTAAAAAATGTAATTGAAAGATTGGCAGCGAGTACAGATGAAGCAATTTGGGTTACTAATCAGATAGGATAATAAAGGAAAAAAGTATATAACATTGTAATTTATAATTTCTCTAATTTATTTTTCTACGTTAATGTCTTCAGATTGACATATACAATGTACGCGCTGGAAGCTTTGGAACGACGACTGCGCGGAGAGCTATCACACAGACCTATCCTGGTATTGATTGTGATGTCGTCTCTATATTATTGAGAGACTTATTATAATTTTATTGACTCTAATATCATTTCTATTATTTTTTTCAGCTGAATGGTGGTTGAATTATGGAGAGAGTGCTCCTCCACTAAGGATAATTGCTATTAAAGTCCTTAGTCAAACTACATCGTCTTCCAATTGTGAAAGAAACTGGAGCACCTTCTCATTTATCCACACTAGACCAAGAAACAGATTGACAATGCAGAAGCTAAATAAATTGGTCTACATCCACTACAACCTCAAGCTCCGGAGCAGAAATAGAAGGAGAAGACATTTTGAGGATCATCGGGAATATTTCTGTCCAATTAATTTGGACTATATTTTTTCAGAAGAGGATACTGTGTTAGGTCAGTGGTTGAAGGAACAAGAAGAACCAGTGTTAGATCAAGATCCAGAGTTTGAGGAGTTGATGGAGGAATTGACTGGGGATAGGCCTGAGCCAGTGAGGGCTGCAGAAAGGATAGAAGAAATAAATTTGACAATGCAGCAGGGGCGCGCACCTGATACGAGTGAGCCAAGGGGAAAGGAGGTGGACGAGGAGAGTGAGTCAAATATTTCTACTTCTTCATCATCAGCAGGAATTCCACCTGACTCTTCCGGGGATGAGGGTCATTATAGAGATGATGAGCCTGTCACTTATGAAACAGTTGAACATTTTCTTGATGCTACCGAGTTAGATCCTCGCCGTGGCTATGTCAGACATGTTGGACAGACTGAGGCAGGGGGTAGTAGTAGCGCTGCTACTCATGGTCATCATGGGAGTTATGTTGGCCAATGTGCCATGTATGGACAGCATGGGGGTCATGTTGGCCAACAAGGTGCCATGTATGGACAGTATGGGGGTTATGTTGGCCAACAAGGTGCCATGTATGGACAATATGGGGGTTATGTTGGCCAACAAGGTGCCATGTATGGACAGCATGGGGGTTATTCATATGACCCTAATTGGGCACCCCCTTTACCAACACCGCTTATTTCTATTGAAAAGATGTTAATTGAGCAAGGGAGGCTTTCCCCACCAATTTCCCAATGACCTCTTCATACCCCTCATCACTATTTCATGCCATATGAGTACAACCAGTCATCTCAATCCACGGGGGATCAAGATAGTTCATCATCTTATCAAGAACAATCTGAATATGGTCATGGGTATGGTAGTGCTGCACAACAGTATGGATCATATCTTTTTAGCCAATACCGAAGAAATGATGACGATGATATCGAGCCAGGCCGACACTCCACTTGGAATTAGGTTGTCAATCTGTAATACACTCATACAGTCATACTCACCAATCTCTCTATAGTCTCTACTCTCTACTAGTCTCCTCTAAGTTCAGGTAAACCATGAATCTTTTATGCCTAACTGCTTTATGATTTATCGATCTCACTATCATGTTTCCGATTTTAATGTCATCTTCATGGTCTTGAATTTCACAACTTTTTTTATTATTGAGTTAGTATTAAATGATGATTGATATGTTATATTTATTTTCTTATATTTTACACTAATAAATTGATCATGATCATCAATAATGGCTGCATTATATGAAATATTGGAAAAGACAGCGAACTGCGACACAGACAGGACTCATAACTTAAGGTGACCGAGATTTTGATTTATTGCTGTTACTAATGGAAAAAAAATATTGTTTTCCAGCATTTTCTAATATTCTCGATTTTTTGGATATTTTTGCGAATTTTTTTGGATTAAAAAATAAATTCACACCGCGATGACCGCGACGGACCGATATCAGCGACCGATACCGATATTATATCGGTTTTTCGGCCTGGCCGATACCGCGACCGAGACCGAGATTTTAAACCATGCAAGGAACCATTGAGCAAGGTATAAAACTAAATCCATAATGCCTATCAACATTTTCCAAATAAAACCCCAGCTTCCAACGTCGAGAAAAAGGATGCATGTGCAATCTAATTGACAAACTGAACCAGTAACAGCAACAGCAAATACAGAGTCTACTTGTTACCTTAATAAGGAAATTTAATGGAACCATTTTGTTAGAAACATTAAACATAGTATTAACAAAAAAAAAAAAAAAACACTTACTCAGCATCAGCCTGATCATCACCATCAGATTCCTCTGCAACATCCATGTTTCCCGTCGCATGAATCAGTCTTTCTTCCTCAGCAGGCACCAGTGGTACCAACTCCCTATCTTGCTGCACAGCTCCACCTCTATGTGCACCACGTAATCTGTCTTGCCTTGCCGGCTCTGGGTTGCCATTATCTGGTTCATCATTATCCTCAGGTCTAGGCAGTAAGAAATCAGTCAAACCAAGTGCCCAACCAACTGCAGTAAACCATTGGTGGAGGACAGCTTTGATAGTCATTCGTGGCTTAAAATGCTCTATTGCAAATGGAATAAAGATTTGAAATAGGAGAATATCCGCTGGAATCTCAGTAATTGGATCTGAGACACTGCCATATGGAAATATTTGTAACATAAGCATACAAGGCAATATGCAAAAGAAATTCATTAATTGTAGAACTAAAATGATCAAAAAAATCTAAACTGAAATGTGGATTCTACAACTTACGAAATATCCAGCGGAAAGACTGAAGGTGCCAACCGCATAGCAAGTTTGACAGGTAAGAACACAAGCATCACAATCAAACTCCCATACACAGCAACAGACAGCAGAACACGTCGAGCATGCCTGTGTACTGGATCATCAATTAGATCACGGAATGGATTATAGTTAGGATCAGCCGGGTCCCGGAGAAAAAACAGAACCCCATTGCGCAGAACCTATCACAAACAGAAGAATTAGGCCAACATCACAAAGACAAAACATGACAATTATTTATGTGAAGAACAATATAAGTAATCAAAATAGTTTATAGAAAAATACCCCTCGAAGAAGGCTAACGAAAATGCTAATTTGTAGCATGTAAACAATTCCAACAAGCCAATGTATGAGGGAGCTCGCCAAGGGGGCGACTGAAAAGAATTCAACCCTTTGAGCGATTGTCGTACCAAGCATCCTTATAGTACAAACATCCAACCACCAGCCACACATCAAAGGGAAGACTCCAAGTTCGATAACGAGAAGAAAAGCAACCTTAACCACAGTCATTAAATGTTTCATTCCGGCCAGAAATTGTCTGATGAGAGATTGAATGCTATCAGCGATTGAGGCAATCCCGTAAAGCCTTCCCATTATCAAACGCTCACCTCTAGTGTAACGAATTAAAGCAACAAGCCCAAGGTAGAAGAAGACCACACAAAATATGAACACGTATCCAACATAGAGAGTAGCTAAATCAGAAAGTCGTGAGGCTCCAAAAACCATACCCTTGGACAAATTTGCCAATACTGATCTGCTAACACTGCTAGTGACCTCATCTAGTCCAGTGGCATTTAAGGCCTCTGCAACCACCTCAGCAGCATCACCAAGGATATCTTTACTATATCCTCCAGATGACAAATTTGTTGCAGCAGTTAAAGCACTTTTCACAGTGGTGTTGGCTAAAGAAAGGGCTGGCCCTGTGGGTGGCATGGCTGTTGACAACACTGAAGCGGAATTTGAGAAAAACCAAGATATATAATAAAGGACTATTCGTCCTATTGAGAAGGGAAGCAAAATCACAACACCGAGGAATATTGCATTACTTGCCAGAACCTGTAGTAAAAGGATGTAGTTCAAAACTCAGAACCAGTACTTCATATGGTACAACACAACTTGCTCGCATATCCAGATTGTATAATTGCTATATATCAACAATGAAGACCACACACACACACACACAAAACTTTGTAAAAGGTCAAAATCCCCAATACCTAAGTAGCTCCTCAAACCAGATCTGGAATGTTCATAGCTAGATCTGTTCCTAGATTGACTATCAACAAAATAACTATATATGTACCAATTCAATTTTCTTTGACTTTCTCATGTTACATGGCAGGTGGCCCTCACATACATCAACCCTGGGACCTCTCCCCAAGCAGGAAAATAATTTAAACCATCACGCAGATCATGTGGTTGGCCAGTTCAAATTTCTTTCGTTTGCACTCCATTTCTCTTCAAGTAACGATTTGGTTCAATTTAAGCCAGACCCACAATTAAATGTCATGATACAGGCCTTCTTTAAGTAGTTCTTTTAAATTAATCATTAAGTAGTGGCTTGCACAAAATTGCTATAATTTTTTTTTTTTTTTGCCAGAATTGTGGCAGTCCCTTCAACCTTTGACATTGGTACTTGAAGGTGAAAGCACAATTTTTTTATTTTTTTTATTTTTTTTTTGTAGTTTAAATATATTGTATATCAGAAAGTATTGGCTCACGGAACAAAATAGACTGGCAAAACCAATGATTTAAAAGTATGAAAGCATTACAGAACAAGTGAATCATATACCAAGTTTTGGGAAAATAACAACTCTCACAAAAAGGCTGCATAATGGCTTACAGAGGGCACTTGCATTAGCACTTCAAAATTCCTTTTTTTTCTTTAAATCATCAAAATTCCCTTTTTTTCATTAAAATCATAGTACGCAAGGCCAAAACCAGCAAATCATCTGGAACTCAATCCCACAACCAACTACCCAAAAAGGAGGTGCCTAATCAACATGTTAGTTGATGTTTGCACCAGCTTGTGGCTGCATAATAGGCATAATACCACTATATGTATCTATTTAATCACCAAGCATCCTCAATTTCCCTTGAAAATACACATATTGCTCTTTTTCTTAGACAAGGATTTTTCATTCCCTCCCTCAAAAGGTGAGTCCAACAGATTTAAGAAATGAATCCAAGTGAACAAATCTAGATAATTTGGTCAAAGATACAAATTACAAGCATATTAAGTTAATCTAAACTAGCGAACCAAGAAATTCAAAATCAACAGACTGAGCAAACAGAGCAGCAAAAAGAGAACACGCTGAAAAAAGGTGAACAGAGTAAATCAGTAGAGACCTAAGCGACAAATGAATCAATTTTGACTACCATAGCCAACTGAATTGCAAATTGCAACCTAGCAAATAGCAATCCAGGGTCACCCTATAATATGAAGTAGATCTCCATAACATTCAGCAATTAGAACAACGTGCATTATCAAGGAATAAACAAATCCAATAACTACTTGCAGTACATCTCAAAGGATCAGACGGTTTTAAAAGTTGTTCTACTGCTACAGTCCCAACATCCCACTCATTGGGAATTAAGTAAAGTTCCTGCTTTTTCCACCAGTATAAGGACAGAGGAAGTTTGTTATAAAAAAAAAAAAAAGTCCCGGAATATGAAATAGCATTTTCATCTTCTGTAGTATGAAGCATGGTTCTGAAAACAAGCCAAGTTCAAGTTAAATTGGAAAAGTCAACTTGAATTCAGCAGGTACCAAGTCAAGTCAACAAGCCCTAAAATTCTAGATTCATTGAAGTTTGAACTATATTTTTCTTTTTCTTTCTTTTTTTTACGATTTTTCATATTTTTTTAAAGGTTATTGTAGGGTGCAACTTGGCCTGACTTGGCAGAGACCCATGGACTTGGTCAAGTCAATTCAACTCGAAGGTGACCAAGTTTGCTTGAGTCAGATTTTTAAAACTTCTATAAGAACTAGTAGTGCGACAAGAAGAGGAAACTGGTTCATCAGCTTGCTTCATTTGGCCCACTAAAGGAAAGAAAGAAAGGAAAGGAAAGAAAGATCCACATTTTTCTTCCTTTAGTATCGATGCATATCAAGATGAGTGATTAAGGGACAACAGAACCAACTCCGGATTCTGAAAGAGCAAGGACAAACTGTGAATGCTCCTTTAACGAGTTAAAAGGTTAGACAAAGTTGATATGTCCATATATTTGCACAGAGACCTTGTTCTACATTACGAATTTTACATCTGGTCGATTCAGGCAGAGAACAATTCCTGAAAGAACTTTAGAAAGATGCCAGATGGAAATCAGAAAATTATTGCAAGAATGAAAAAATCACCATCAACATGCTTGGTAGAAAAAAATGAAGAATCAAAAGCAGAAGGAACAATGAACTCACAGTAATAGCATTTTCAACTAGATGAAATACTGGCCCTTGCATGCCAACAAGCTCATCAAAGGGTACATCTTCAGCTGCATCTGCATCATCCAGGCCCTCAAACATCTGCTCAACATGTGCCTCAAGACGTGCAGCCTGCACCTCCAACCGAGCTGCTACATTTTCTGCATTTCTTCTTATTAATCTTGCTTCAGCTCCAGCATCTTCACCATCCCCATCACCACCCTGCACCCTATTGGCTGGACCAGGAGGTCTCCTCACTGCACGAGCACCATGTCTGTCATGACCATCATCTCCTCTCTCAGCTTCCTGGCCTCCAAGTTCTCTGAGATGTCTAAAGTAATCCCTCAATGAAGTAGCGCCAAGAAATATAAAGACAATGCCCGCAGAGAGTAGGAACCCATGCAAGCAGTCTTGAAAAACCAGAGTAACAGACTTGTGGCTAAAGAACAGCGTCTGCGCTTCTCCAAGACTCCTCACAAATGTAAGCCGCCACATCCAAAATGTGATGAAAGGTATGATAAGAAGCCAGACAGAAAGTACAAAAGCAAGGCGCAGGAGCAACTGCAGAATACGGCATGCTTTCATTGCAATGCCAACTACAAACTCTTGAAAAGGCAGCCTTGCCGGAGCATTATCAGCATAAAGAGGGGAGAAGGAAAATGCATGTTTGCACACCTGCAAATTATTCAGTCGTCATCATCAGTGGTGGAGGCGGGACTTTCTTATAGAGGGGGCAAGCAATAGGCAATCTATAATATTTTTTATATTTATAAATTTACTACTAATGTAAAAAAAAATTGCATATTTTTAATAATATCAGAAGAAAAATCCAAAATGTGAAAAAATCCCAACATTTTCTAATTACATAAATCCTCAAAACTGTGTGCCGGAAATTAAAATGCAGAAATAATAGGGTTCATCAACAATGAATCCAAACTGCTCAAAATAATTATTTTCTCCTTATTTTAGCAGTGAGATCCAATCAAAGCAGACCTCAAGCCAGATTGATCACTGTACATCAATCAGCCACTATTGAATAGTAAATATCAGTTGATTGGTTATACGTGATTGTTTGATAGTCCACAATGCCCACGGTAGGCATGGATGGTTGAAAGGGCAGCAATTAAACCCATTTAACAAGCCATGAAAAGATAACTCTTAAGGTGTAAATGATATGATAACGAAAAGTAAGGAGTCCATATCCTTTAATTGTCTCACTCATGGTTCCATAAGGTGTGTGGGACTTCATAGTCGGGCCCACCTATTAAATACCAAACCACTCAAAATAAACTCCCCCCCTTAAGTGGAATTTTCCCAAGTTTTGCTCTGATAGGAGTTAGTCCAACAATAAAATTAAGCATATATGATTAAGGATGTTATATGCTCAATCTTACAATGGGACCGTCTTTTGTTGGTGTAAAATTTGGGGTTAGCCCAACGAAGTGGACTAGTGGAGGACCTTCATTTTTAGTAGATCAGATTTTCAATAGGTGGGCCATATGGTAAAGTTCCACACCCCTCATCGTAGAATGAGTAGCCCTCGAAAATGAGAGGGTCAACCCCAGTCCCATCAAACTGGGGCCAGCTTAATATTGTGTTCTGCTTATAAAAACATGCAAGCTACCACTATATTTTTCACATATGAGCAAATGCACAATATGAGGTCTGGCTTGTGGGGCTCACTTTGGATGCTTTCCCGTCGGTGGGGATAAAATCGATGGAAAGATATGTTTATGGATAAGAGCCATGCAAAAAAAAAAAAAAAACCCAACAAATCATCCTAGGCCTTCATTTAATTTACCTGTCTTAAAACTTTAATGGTCTTTGAACTATAGATTTATTTATTTATTTTAGATTCAAACCACAGATGAGTAAAATAATGCTTGATGAGCATAAAACTGAGTGTTTGGGCGTACATTCAACTGAGTGTGTGTATTGTTGTGTGGTGGTGGGGTGTAAGGGTTAGGAAAGAAGTAAACAAGAGAGCAAGTGCCCATTTGCAAAGCATGGGATAGTAATTAAGGCCTTTTCTCTATGTTTCTTATCCATGATTTTAAGTAAAACCAAATCAATTGGGTTGTAGTCAAATAAACAATTTGTCCAAATCAGAACGCATATAAATGAAAAATACAACATCTGACTTACAAAAACAAAGTAATATTTTGTATTTCCTGATGGTTCCTTAAACGTCAGCAATGATAGAGCCTTGAACAATCCAAACATTCCCCAACTCCATCACAATCATACAAACAAAAGGAATTAAAAATTAAAACACAAACACCAATGCAAATAAACAAAACAAATAGTAGCCCTAACTAGAGATCTGAACGGAAGAAGAAAAAAAACAAAACCCTAATGCATAAAAGAGGGTGGGGAAACAAAATAGCTAGGGCACAAGGAGGAGAATCGAAAACCTCGCACTGCCGTTTGTTGCTGTGATTGAGCCACTGAAGGAGGCAATCCTCATGGACGAATTTGATGCTGCCGCTGCAGGCGCAGGGATAGCTAAGAGGGTTGTCTGCGTCGCCGGGGTTGCGGCAGATCCTGCAGACATCCCCTTCCTCATCATCTTCCTCGTGATTTCCGTTGCGATGCGACGACGACGAAGAAAGAGATGAAGAAACTTCCTGCAAATCGTTGAAAGGATCGCGCGGTGGGAGAATCGAATGGGAAGAAGAAGGAGAGGCCGTTACGCTCCCGATCGAGAGGGTTCTGCTGGGATCGTTATGGGAAGTGGAAGCGGTCGACGCCATCTCCGTGGACGAGGGTTTTGCCCTTCTCTTCTTCTTCTTCTTCTTCTATGAGAGAAGAAGGGGATCAAATCGGTCAAGACTCGAGAGGGAAGAGGGCGGACTTTTTCTTCACCGGCAGTCTAAAATCCGGCTTTCATGTGGGGACCCGGGCGCGCCAATTTTTTTTTTTATTCTTTTGTAGGTCGGTTGGTGAGGATTTGGATCCGCTTGGGTCATGTGGACCCCACTCATCCAAGTCCGAATGGGATCAGGGCTGCCCCTGCTTCTGTCATGTGGGTCGGTTTTGATTGGCCATCCTCCCGCTAGTCTATGTCGGTTACCCTATTGGGATGAGCCCATGGGCAAGAATCTTCAAATGTTGGGCTGTCATACAGCAAATTTTTTATAATATAATACCTGATGATCCATGCAGAGCTGGTTACATAAATCATGTCTGGCTAAGGGCTCATGAATATGGCATTGCCCTTGGGCCTTTACAGTTTATACAATTGACATAGACTACGTTCATCTCGAGGGGAATTATATTCAGAACCACTCCATGTATAATACTCAGTAGTAGGTGTGCACAAAAAATAACCGATAAACCGACTAAACCAACCGAACTGCCGGAGCAGTTCGGATTGATTTTATGGTAGATTGGTTCGGTCGCGGTTTGGATTCCTACAAACCGTTTGGTTTGATTTGGTTTTTTATTTAATTGTGGGATTAAACCGCTCAAACCGACCAAACCAAACCAATTATATAAATATGTATATTTTTTTATAAATATATAAAGGAATATGAAAAATTAATTGAAGAAGATTCGAACCCTCACTACATTACTTAAAGTCCAACATCTCCTACGAATTGAACTGCCATTTTTTTAAAAAATATATATATAATTTGTTTAAAAAAAAACCATAACCGAACCGTTTCCTTTCAGTTTGGTTTGGTTTGAGTACATGAGCAGCTCGGTTCGGAAAAACAAAAAACCAATGGATTTGGTTTGGTTAATGGTTTTTCCTTCAAACCAATTCGAACCGCGCATGTGCACCCTTAATACTTAGTCAATTTGATAATCCTAATCCATAATTCATGGCACATAAGTTTAATGGTTTTATACGTGAAACTTTTTTTTTTTTTTTTTTTTTTTTTGACCCTCAATCCAAAGCCCCCAATCGCAATAACTCAGTGCAACTCTAGAGGATTTGTGACATAAAAGAGTTTGGATGGTCCATTCGGATTAGTGATTAGGTGAGCCCCACATCTTAATGGTCCATTTAGATTAGTGATTAGGAGGGACCCATGATCTTTAAAATCCATCTCTTAAATCAAAACCAAATAACCAGTGCCTATTGTCATGTAAGGGCCAAGTTTCACCCAGATCAGAGCAAAGCTCACTGTATGACCAAGTAAAATGTATGACTTAATCATCTATTAATGTTCCACACATGATTAATCTGACACGACCCACTCACAGATCGGACTAAAAATTTGTCCCGTTAATAAATCAATGAGCTTTATTTCAAGCGGTATAGACTTAATAGTTGGCTCCAGAGGTGCAGCCATTGAAAGGATCCAGATTCATGATCAAAACTTGCAACCATGGTGAATTTTCAACACCAGTAGACCTCGTGAATTAACATTTTAAAACTTGAAAAGTATAGAAAAGATGTGTGTTGTTGTACTGCAATTGGTTATATGTTCAGATGGAAAGATGCATTCCTACATCTAACCTTTTGTGATCAATACTAAAACTTGCTCCCTTCGAACTCAGAGAAATCCTCCAAGTTTACACTTGAAATTTTAAGCAACCCATAAACCCTCTACTTATTTCGCTTGCTGTGGTAGATCTTGAGACTCTCATACATGAACTGTACCTACAGAGGTTTCATCCAAGCTACTTGTCGATTGGACCATCGTACAGAATCCGTGATAAGTCAGGCCAGTCCACTCATCCTGTATGAAAACTTATGGATGTTAGCAGAGGTAAAATACAGTGAGGAAACTTCATAGCACATAATGGTGTAGAGCCATTTGTACCGAATTTATAGTAGGCTACCTTGGGATAATGGTGAGGAGAGGACATCATAATGAATGCTGAGCTTACACAACTTCTTGGCATTATCTCAAATTTGAAAACTTTGGGTGATAGAATGAAGGATCCAGTCTTCATAAGATATTTTCCCTATATCATCATTCATCTCCACTTTTGGAAATCTTGGAATAGAACAGAGGCAACATCCGCATAACAAAAGAGACATTTCAGCAAATAAACTTGATAGTTACTATCTATTAGACATGTAATGTAATTATTTAGTAAATATGGACATCAAAGTCCATTCAGGTCTTTTCCCGATATTTAACTTTCTAATTTTCCTTTTTCTAAAATTTGAAAACCAATATTTCCTTTTTGGATTCGGACTTCCCAGAATCCAGCAAGCACAAGGAAGTAGCTGCTACATTGTCTCCAAAGATCAAAAGGTTGAAATGCTGGCAAATCGTGATCCAGTCAGAATCCTAACAGCCTCCATTTCTTATCAATATATGCTGCCTGCTAGCATCCATCCGCAAGGACCACAACCACGGGTTTGAGGACAGAATCGATTCATCAGTATTTAACCTGTTGGCCATTCTGAATGTAGTCAGCGGATACACATGTGAGGGCAGAAAACAAACTTCACGTCATTGATCTAATGCTATAATCTCATGACAGCCATTAAAATCTAACTGGCAGAAATAATACCTCAGGTTTCTTCAGTCAGATACACAGTGCGCCCAGATCTGGCACATCACTTTTAGATTTATGGGATGACTGACTATTCGAGGGTTCAGCTTTTCTGCTCTGATTTCTTCCCTTCTTATCCTTTCTAACAATGACTTCATGAGTCCTGAAACTCAAATTTCAATAGCAAAACAGTAAGCTGGATTGATTGTAATCTGAATAGTAGGCCTACATTTTATTTTATTTTTTTGCTGGAAGAATAGTAGGCCTAAATTTGATTGTAAGCCAGGTAGCTTATACTTGGTAGTTTTTAGTGGGATATAATTCTCTTGTACCCTCACTTTATTTTCTTTTTGGGTGTTGTTTTTTCATTCGTTCATTAATAAAGCGTTGATTGTTACTGACCAAAAAAAACATAGATCTAGTTCAAAAGCCAAAATGTATGAATCTCTTGAATATTGAAAAGGCCTAACTTGAGGATTCAAGCAGCGTACATTACAAACTCTGTTGAGGATTTCCTTGTGCCTGACCCGCAACAACTCTTGTACTTCTTTTTTGAACCACAAGGACATGTCTTGTTTCTTGGGATTTTCTGTGGGAAGAAAATGAAAATTGCATATATTAGTAGAAATTAACAAAAGATGCATTATAGACTCCGAAACTCGAGAAAATGTACACTCCATGAGCCCCAAATTCCACCAATGTGGGCACACCATTGGCCATTAGTGACCAATGAGAAGGATGAATGAGGACTCCAATAAGATGTCCCAAACTGGAAGATAATATCACATTAATAGAACTAAAGATGGATGGCGGGAAAAGAACTTGTCAGATATCCCATTGATTTGAGAACTAAAGATAGATGGCAGGAAAAGAACACAACAGTCATCCAAACAATAGCCACTGAAGTGATGTTTATCAGGGGTTTTTAGCATTTCAGTGCTTTGGTACAATTGCTTTTGAATCATAGCCCCACATGGCCCCCATATCAATGGAATTGTGGGCTTGAGAACTTTATATTCCCTAAGGCCCAGTACACCATACTGACTCTCCACATATACATCCATTAAGGTCAGTAACTACTATAAGGTTGTTGAGGACTCACATTTGAGGTTGAAGCTTTATCATCATGCTGAGAACTATCACCATGATGAACTGAAATGTCATCAGCATTACTGTGTTCAGATGACTTGCAATGAGATTCCATTTTGGGCCCTTCACAATGCCCATCATCAATACGAACTGCAAAGGTCAGAGATCTCATCATGTCCAGATGCCTCCATGACGAGGAGCAATAAAGAGAAATAAAATTATAAGACTATACATACTAAATACTAAGCTACATAGCAATATTGCAAGCTAGGAATCTGAAAATACAGGTATGAAAAGCTGAGAAAGAATCTCACAATGGAAACTGGCCACTGGGGCCCCATACTCTCATCATGCTTTTAGAAAAAATATCAAGGAGTATAAAGCACATTATGACTAAATGCATTGTCCACAAAGTTGGATTTTATTCTCCGTTTCTTTGCTACATTGAGAGACAAAGGTAGTGTAAAATGGATGAGAAAAATAAGAGCAATGGATTTGGAACTTAAAAAAGAAAACAGGAAGGAAAAGGCTATATGTTGTGCGCGCGCGCCAACCACTGGTGGCTCAGTGGCAAGGCATATCATTTACATTGGGACGATCTAGGATCAATCCTGGTATTGTGGTTGGATTACCATTCCCTTGCAAGTGAGGCAATAGCAAAATGGAATACATATATATATATATATATATATATATAAAGTCTTTATCCAGAACAGCCTCGGCTGTGAGACCCTCCCTTTTTTTATTTAGTATGATGGCATTTGTATTATAACAAGAACGATACAACAGGAGCAATATATGAAAGCCAAGGGCTTGCACAAAGAAAGAATATAAATTAATCAAGACATCATAATTATCAAATATGACATTGATAATGAGAACTCCCAATTTTTCTAACCGAGTCCTCTTCACCATTAGCTTCTCGCGGAATATGAAAGAAAGAGATAATTGTTAAAGTGGATGCATGAATGTCCTCAATATAATCCACTGGCTTCTGAGGAAAATATTTACACCTGACGCCCACTTTAAACAACTAGAGGAAATTAATGCACCATTGTTTGTACCCGTTTTGTTTGTTCTAAAACATTTATTGTTATCGACCAGAGAATTTATTGTCATCGATCAGAGAGATTGATTGATTAATTCAGTTTTATTAGAATCACCTGTACACGCTAGACCTAAATAAATCATGATAACCTCCCCATATGAGTTCAGAAAAACACCTCCCCTACACTATCATAAAAGTCGAGCCAATCATTTTGGGTGGGGTGTAAATGGAGATTTCAGCCTGATCAAGGTTTGTACAAAAATTGGGGACCTCATGATCATGGTCATTCTAACCCTTGGTTCAAGGTACAAAATTTGGCTTATCATCACTTAAAAAAATATATATTGTGTCGGAACAGGTTCACTCCCGCATTAATTGTGGTACATTTGACCGGTGAAGTTCCAGGTTGTGATCAATGGCTCCCCATCCACGCAATTTTTCTTTTCTCCTTGGGGACCTTTGACAGGGGGACCCTTCATGCACTCTTCCTTTGCACAATAGTTCAGAAGGATTCAATGCAAACATTCAAGAATATTATCCAAAACAAGATTAATGGGGTGCAACTGACAAAAGGGGGCACTAGGATTGTTCAGCTGCAATATGCGGACAATGTCAATAATGCTTTTGAGGCTAAGGCAATTGTCAATCTACCCATCATAAGCTCTTTTGCTTGGAAACTGGACAATCAATTGATGCATATAAATCTCAAATATCTATGCCAAATGTACAACAAGCATACGAACCCAGTTCAACATATTCCTAGCTGAGTGACCCTTCTTTGACAATGGAGATTCCTTTCTCATGCTAGACTTACTCTATTGCTCAGTTATCAGGCTCCTGATGCCACCAACATGTTATAGATAAAACTGCTATCTGATTCATGCATTGTAAGGGCAACTTACTATCTCCAGTGGGCAGACAGATTCTCATCTACACACCACAGTAGCCGTACCAACCTACTGGATTGCAACCAGTAAACTTACAAGCACCACCCTTCAACTGATACAGCGGAGAACTAAACAGTTATTCAAGTCAGGAAAACCGAATGTCTCAAACCTACATAAGGTCTCGTGGGATTAAAACTGGAGCCTGGAGGGCCTACATTTTGTGGAGCTCTAGGATTGAGGAATATCAAAACCTGGAATTACGCATCCTTAATCAATCTAGCATGTGCTTCATTACTCAAGGAAATTGATGGTGGGTGAAGCTACTACCAGAAAATATCTGTGAAGTGACACCTTCATGGATGTCAGACCTAAACCATCAGTTTCTCAGTTATGGAAACAATAGTTGTCACAAGACAACCATTCAGGCCGGAAAGCCTGGACAGTAGGACATGGCACTCATATCAACATCTGGACAGAACTATGTGAGCTGATGCTCAACTACCCATGACCACCCATACCATGCGGATCATCTACCACACACACCCCAAATGGTTTCAGAGCTTATAGTCATAGATCAAAGAAACATTGATGGAAACAAGGCCTAATTCACTCAATATCAAACTACATTAGAACAAAGTTGTAATATTTCGTTGGGTCTACAGACAGAGCATGGCACTTTTTTGCAAGCTCAGAATGTACAGTGAAGGAAGCATATAGATTCATTCTCCAATGGAGTGCAGACTAAAACCACCATGGCAAAAATTGATAGATGAAGGTCCCCTTACAGGTCAAGATTTTTGTGTGGAAGGTCATACACAACCGTCTTCCCACCAAAGTGTATCTTCACCATTTTATTTCATCAATCTCAAGTTTCAACAATATGTCCTCGCTATCATTGGAGAAAGAAAATGCAGAACACTAATTCCACCAGTGTCCATTCTCACAGCAAGTTTGGCAAAATCTTACATCAAATGACCTACACATACTTCACTCCCTTTAAGTAGAGATTCGTTCAGAAACCCATATGAAAGACCTCCTTCTGCTTTAATCTGTTGGCTTCTTTGGAAGGATACGACACACACCCCTTTGTTTTGTGGATCAGAATCTTCTCCTCAACAGGTGCAGAGCCCATTCCTTCCCTATGCCTGCAATTCTCCCAAAGATTACTACCAACACCCCACCCCACCCCCAACCTACACACACACACACACAAAAAAAAAAAAAAAACATTAATAATAAAAAAAACACACAAAAAAAAAAAAAAAGAATAGAAAAGAAAAGAAGGAAAGAAAATTGAATTTTGCCAGGGCTTTGGCACTCCTGGCATCCCTGATAGGATAATCCACGATCACTCTGGGAAAGTTTTATTTGGATATGGAGAGACAGTTTAGACAGTTTCATCAACCCACAGAGGTACTCACTCCTTGAAGGAGTATATTTTAGCTGAAACTTGGATTTCAGAGCACCCTGCACTGCAGAGCTACCATCTACATATAAGAGGACAAAGCACATATTCTGGAACAATGGAACATGCTCAGAACATGAGGTGGTAACACATACCCATTGAAAAGCAGTACAAATGAATCCAGCTTGTTGCCTCACTGAAACTTATCCTACTGTCCACACATGCACAACGATGCTTTATTCTAAATCCACCATTGCCGCTGCAGATATATAATTCAGATATCCAATTGCACATCCAGCACCGCATGGATGAAGATGCAAGTTAAATGCAAGGTATGCAACATGGCAGGAAAAGGAGTGTTTGCACAAGCTACTTTCAGAGACCACACTGTTTTGCCTAGTCCCTCTTTTGTTCTCTTATCAGGGAACTACCTAGATACGTACACACTATCATGAAAATCTACTGCTACAGTACTTATCATAAAATACTTACTGCTCTTAGGTCAAAAAGTGTTTCTGTAATCTGTATGCAAATATGTCACTGCTCAGACTTTCCAGGATGTACGCAAGACCTTTCAGTTTATAATATAAAGCATCTCAGTTAATGATGATGATATTCTGTGCTTAATTGATCAAAACCAATAAATTATTAAATAAAAAGATGAAAAATATTCAGACTGAAGCCCAGAGTATGCTTGTATTTATTGCAAAGGCAGTAGCTAAGCATGTAGACTGTAGCCATCTAAACAATTAATACTGATCGGCTATTACCACCTACCAGATAAACTATCATTTTCAAGAGGAAGGTCATTGTGTTCCACTGCATTTTCATCTGTTGCATGTCCAGCCATAAGAAATTCTATTGCAGCATCAATGTCACCATCTAGCTCTTGTAAAATCTGTGTAGCATCCATTAAAATGATCAAATACTATAAGACCATCAATCTCAAGACAAGAAAATAACAGAAGAAAAATAAAAATCCCCACATGTCATAAATGAAACATAAAGAATAGATGTTTTTTCTTACCTGTTTGACTTTATCAGCATCACCACACCCTGTTCCGGCCATGACTATCTTAACTGCTGTCGTATCAGCTACATGCGTACTTGAAGTGCCAATAGATCTGGTAACATTAGCTTTTACTTGATGAGATTCAGCAGAGATATCAGTATCTGCCTTTTATCAGAAAAAAGAAAAAGTTAGAATAGCCTTCATAATAATTAAAGATCCTTATAATGCATCAAAGCAAGAAAGGATAATTCATTTATCAGTAAACACGGAAGACCGATAATTGATAGAAACCTTTATTACAATAGGCCAAGCTGGTCCATTACAAGAATCTTCTTTTAGTCTGATGCTATTATAGTGCTCTCCATCATGATATGATCTGCCAGAGCAATTTTAGGTCATACTGTTGACTTAATAAATTAATATAAGAATCTGAAGATAAATCCTACCAATCATGTAAATTCTACTTTTTTTTATAGAAAACACTAACTGTTTTAATCCCCAAAAGTTGCAGAAATTGCAAAGAATTCCATTTTAACAACCTTATCTCTTACATCTACAAATATATTTTTTTGGTGGTGGTTGGAGAGAGAGAGTTGATGATGTTGGCACCTGAAAGGTCATCAATATCAACAAGCATGCCAGGGTCGAAAGCATCATGATCCATTATGATCTCAAAGACCTTGTAACAGGATCAAGGTCCAAAGATTTTGATCTACAAAGAGACAATTCTATCTGAGACCTCAACTGTTCTTATCAGGACCGTCAAGAATTCTTCCGAAATCTATCAGCTTTAAATGTCTTAACCAAATCAAAACTTTGTAGATTCTTTGTAAGCAGTGAAACCAAAGGTGTCATCACCTTTCTGAAAAAAAGTGTTTAAAACAACCACATTCAAGTAAAGAAGAAGCCCAACCTTTTCAAGCTACTAAGTACAAGCAAATGCTCCACCACTTTGTAGAAAGTATAAGTAGCTACTCAAATACCATTTCTCAAAAGAAGAAGAAGAAGAAATGTGAATGCCCAAAAATCCAAAAGCTCCCATGAACTTCTAGCCATATTAGATGGGGATGAAAACAGGTTGGTTTGGTCATACTGTACCCACATCTGCTTAACACATAGTACTTGTGTACATATCACTTGGTTACTCAGGTATTTGAGTATGATCCCACGAGACTCGGACTCAGCCCGATTATCAATCAGGTTCAAACAGAGGTTTCACACCAAGATTTTCTGGGTCTCATCCTTCCGATATCCAGGTAAAGTGAGGTCCATTACATCCCTGAACACTATGCATTTGTTAACACAAAAGAAACATGGCCCTACATTGTTAACATGTGTTTTTTCCCGAAAACAAATGTATCACACTTAAAGCTATCCACAAAGGTGAAGGAAAAAACTGGAAAGCTGAATTTCTACATTTACAAAGGGCCTCCAGCAGGAACTTACTGGAAAATTAGCATCAAATAAATAATTCATTGACTGTAACTTATAATGAACTCACAATTCCAGCCTTATGTTTCACAGATCCAACTCTTGTGATACTTACAAATGAATCATACGAGTTCCTAGGCGATCAAAATTTTGTATGTACCAACGAGGCGACATAATCTGCGGCAAGAAAAATAATGAAAGCACCAAATTTTACCTTATTAATTTTAGGCATAGTTCATTTTTATAGCATTCGTGTACAAAATTATGCAAAAGAAAATTAAAATTAAAAAAAAATTAATGACTACGTTTCATGTGAAAACGCTACAAGAGAGAAGTAATTTCAACAACTAAAAGCTACATAGAACAAACTTAAATATACTGAGAAGATACCCAGTACCGACTACATCAACCAAGAAACTAATGGTCATGGGGTTTAAATGAAGAATGCCAGGATGCGCTCATAACACTTTGAATAATCCAGAAAAATGGATGCCATCTAAATTAACAATCCAAACTGATAAGGGATGATGAAACAGTATGAACCACGCAACAAACAGCTGCCTCAGTAATAATGTAATATCACTGGGATCCAGTAGTGCCGCAACATCTGGGAGAGGATGTGCCTGTTGGGTCAGCCATGGGGGCCCAATGGGTCTAGGTCTGGTACATAAACCTTGAGCCCACTTTGAGGGGCTTGGCTTGGACCAGAAGCTTATCATGGAAACTATGAGCCTTACATAAGTAATATTTATAAGGGAGATGCTCTTGTGAGACTCAATCTCACGATACTATGAGAGTAAGGGGTGGGGACCCTCGCATTGGATCTGTTGGCATTGGATATGGATGTGAGGGCCCCCACCCTTACTCTCATAGTACCGTGGCAGTAACTCTCATAGGAGCATCTCCCTGTATATATATATATATATATATATATATTAAAGATAGAAATGTGTTGTGATATGATCAATTGATATTTTTTCGGAAACCACATAGCCAAAGGAGAGAAAACTTAAGATGGGATGTGACCTTTATCCCAAAACCCTAAAAAATATTTTTAAATAAATTTACCAGTCATGATGGTCGTATAGCCATATCAGAGACATATTGGCCATGTCAGCGTATCAGCTGATACCTCAGGGATACGTGTATCACCCAGATAAGAAGTACCGGCCAGCCAAAAACCAGATGTATAGTGGTCAATGGTCAATACCCTCTGTAGCAGCCAATACTTGAGACCATGTTCAGATCACTCATAGACCTAGGATAATAAAAAAAAAAAAAGATCAAGAATAGATCCATTGCCATCATTGGAACTGGAGATGATGGAAGTTAGTAGGCACGATTCTCCAGTGATAGTGAAGACAAACAAGGCCCACTGGTCAACCACAGTCCCACATAAAAAGCTCTGAGGCATGCGAAATTGTTTCAAGAACATAGGTGTACATCCGTACAACTGAATCTCTCTCCCTTTCATTCAGGCTCTTGACTGCTTCATTCTGATATCGTGAACTATATTAATATAGCTTGCTCTTCAACATTCAAGATAGCAGTGTTGTCCAACCCACACTCCCCCATCCAGAATTTGTATCTCCACCACCCCCTGCTCCCTCCCTCTCCAACCAAAATCCTAACTCCTTTTTTTTCCTTACCCTTTTCCAATGCTGAATCTCCATATTTGTTAGAATCATATATTTCTACTTAGAGGTAACAAGTTGTATTCGGCCACAACATGGAGCAAACTGATTATCTCAATTGGAAGTTATGATTATAGAATTCCTCTTCTAAGTAATGCAGGGAACTTCCGCATCAATCACAGCCAGTTTTTCAAAAGGGAATAATGAAGTCACTTCATTATGTACTTAAATGACAAACACCCTTGCGGCCCAATATGAAGACCCTCCATTGAGAGGAAACAACACAGAATCATCTTCAAGTATCCATTGTCACCCCAGGAGGAGACTGAGCATGAACATAATGTCCAACAAGTGAAATGGGACATCGAACAGATCTGGCCCATTATATAATTTTAATGTCCAGTACCTGATGGTACATGTGTACTTGGCCTAACTAAGAACATATAGTAGTTGGCTATGCTTTCACTTATATAAAAAATCAATTGAAGGACTATCTAATGTCTGGAAGCCTTGATAATTCATGAGACATGTAAGGAACAAGATGTTGAAACTCTTGGAGAGAAGTGCATACATGATGAATGCAGATATTGCTACGGGTGACAAGGGAAGCCGCTTGCAATTCCATATGGCCTGCCCATGTTCCATCCTTTTCCATGGACTTGCAATACTCATCAAATGGAGCATCATCCTCAATAAAAGGCTCAAACTCTTCCCGGTGCTTCTGTTAATTACAGTTCTGACATCAGATATATTTATTAGTTGGTTGAAATTAACGCAAAAGAATGTAACTGCAAATGACCTTCAAATTAAACGAGTAGAAAGATTTTTAAAAAATATACCTATGCGGATATCAGATGAAGGCATAAATAGTATAAAAGATTAAACTTATGAAGTTAAGAGGTTTATAAACATTACTTGATTAGCTTCCCTTCAAAGGGGGAGAAGACCAAACTGAAAATTATTGGTATCCATCACAATTCACAACTCAGTTAATCCAAATACAAAAAAGTGCATGCCACTCCAGACCATTCAAAAGTCCAAGTATAGATGGGGAAAAAAAAGAAGGGAAAAAAGAAGAAGAAATCATGTTTGTTGGAGCATCCAGAATGGTGGTTTGCGGTGTTAAATTGGATATTAGATTTTTCCTCTCAGCTAGTCATTTCATGACGAGAAATGGATGGTTAAAATCATTCAATCAGTATAATTTTGCATTATGCAACATCTACAATGTGCCTTGGATGTGCACATGCCATGTGTACAGTGGATGAGTTCCCAAGTTGTGGAAGAACACTGCAATCTGTCACAACAGGAAAAGGGGATAAGCTCAGAGCATCCATTTCAGCCAGTATAAAATTTTGTTACATCCATAATATGAATTGACATAACATTTTGTGATCGTGATGATACAATAAAATAAGCATATGTGAAGCAGTCATCAGTTACATCACTGTTGGATTCGCAAATCTAAAGTAGAATTGATGGATCCAATTTGTCAGCCTATAGTCTTAAGTTGCACAACTAGTTGTGGTTTTTATTCCATTTGAATAGAACTAGATGCCAATTTTGGTCAATGGAAAATAACAATCAGCCTGAAATTGCACCCAAAGTCCCTTCTCAAACTACAAATTCTCAAATAAATAAATAAATGAATGAACCCAAAATCATTGCTTTAGTAAGCATCTGAAATTAGATTGCCTCGATGTTTTATTGCAACTACTTATGCTTTTTTCAAAAAGATGAAAATGCCTCTTAAAATAAACTTCATTTTAAAGATCCAAAGAATAGAATAAGCAAAAATAAAGGAACTTATTTTCTAATTTGCTCGAGAAGTAGTAGTTGCAAGGATGGATATAAATTAAGCAATAATGCCATGAAATTAAAATATCGAACAGCTAGAGAAATTAAGAAAGGCAATAAAGTTCAATAATGAAAAACACAATTACATGAGATGCTAATAAGATCATGTGGTCAACAACTTAATTGGGCAACCTGATTTAACATGATGAATATCAAAGAAAACACTGTACTTAATGAACACTATCAACTCAAAATAAGATCATGTGGTCAACAACTTAATTAAGCAACCTGATTTAACATGATGAATATCAAAGAAAACACTGTACTTAATGAACACTGTCAACTCAAAAATTACCAACAAGTGTGATCAGATATTCAGATGACACCATAGTGAACACACCCAAGATATAAGTACTGAAATGAAGTTTTACTATAATAATAAAAAAAATCTAAGGGCTTTAAAATAAATCGTCCAAAGATAGAATATAAGAATTGCAACATCAGTGAGGACGTGCAAAGAGTTAAAACTCCTATGAGAACTTTAGTACAAAATATATATATATATATATTTTTTTAACTTTAGTTCAAAAGATACCACAGAGCGATTTATTCTAATATCTTGGCTCAATCATTATTAAGGATGGAGAGATTGAAGAAGATGTCAAGCATAGGATAAGAGTGGGATGTTTGAAGTCGAGACATGCTTCTAAAGTGCTTTGTGATCAGCGCATACTAACCAAATTGAAGGGGAGATTTTATATGATAGTGATTATACCAACTATGACCTATGGAGCAGAATGTTGGATAATCAAGAAACAACATGCGTACAAAATGAGTGTAGCTGATATGAGAATTTTTTTTTTTTTTTCCTGGCTACATGGGGATACTGGTAGATGAGTGATATTTAGCTGACATGAGAATGTTGAGATAGATATGCGGTAAAACTATGAAAGATGGAATTAGAAATGAACGCTTTCAGGAGCATTTAGGAGTAGCATCAATGGGTGACAAATTAATTGAGACTCATTTGAGATGGTTTAAACATGCCCAACATAGGCCAATACAAGCACCATAAACGAAAAGTTTTATATGCATGTTAATGGTCCACCTAGAAAAAAAAAGGTAGGCCAAAGATGGTAGCAAGGAAGATGTGAAGAAGTACAATCTATATGAAAGATTTGTACCAAGATAGCTTGGAATGGAGAAACACAGTTCATGGAGCCGAACCCAACATAGATGGGACAAGGTTTGGGTAATGATGACGAATAAAAAAATTCTAAATACCTCAATACTCTATGCAAGATGAATTTTGATGTCAATGATGATTTTACTACAGACATGTGATCAGAAATGGACAGGTCATAGAAAGTAAACAATGAATTCTAAGATCAGTAACAATTGTTGAAAAATGTGTAAAAGGTGATATTAGTTACATTACAATAACAAATTCTGAAAAAGAAAATAGAAAAGAAAGGCAAGAAAACAATTACAATAGATCATTTTCACTGGGATAAACAGTTGTATACCAAAATGTGTTGTACCACCATCTGCCGGTATTTTCCATGTTCTTCTTCATTGCCTTCCAACTGATCAGCAAGAGCCCTGAAACTAGTAATAAATCATCTTCTTGTGCATGTTTTTGTGTGGTGGAAGAGGAAAAAAGAGGGGGTTCACAACCATGAGCGTGAAATGTAAAAAAATGTGACATTGTCAGCAAACCTAAAGAAGCAGTTTCCATCTGCAGTCACTTGAATGATTTTCAATCCCAGAGCATCAAGCTGGGAACGGAAATGTGCAATGTCAGCCTGCTTTCCATGCTGCTTCACCTATTCATTAAATAAAATCTTTTGTAAGATTGGAACAAACTTCAATATAGAAAAGACACAGGATATTTTTTTTCTTTTTTTTTTTGGCTGGGATGGACTTGAACTCGTGCACTCTTGACCCCTACAGGCAGCATTTGGTGTTAAGCGCTGACAATACCTTTAATTCAAGATATTGTGCTGGAACTAGCTTATTCAAACCAAATCATTTTACCCACACGTTCAAAGTACCAAAAGAAAATGTCAGTTTGGGTTGTGAGCAGGTCAGGTTGGTGGGTTGAATTATTTGAATGGCAGATAGAGCATGTTTTCATCATCAAAGCCTTCTAACGACTATATCAGAATTTTATAGCAAATCAGGCATGTGCGGACTCAAATATTTTTTTTTTTTTAAATGGCATGCATGGACAATTGGGTTATCTATAGTAGCCCCAACCCAGAATATTAGTAGTATTACCTCTATCAACCAGTTTGATTTCATATCATGAATCGATGTCAAACTGTTGAGTAAATCAAATTGGGAACCATTCGAAAGAACTACTTCTTAGTTTCATCACAGTTAACACCAACTAGCTAATATGACAAATTGGTAATCCTACAGCCAACCCCATTTTGAAATCCCATCCGGAAAGTTAGGATTTCCACTAAAATCAGAAACCCGATTCTTCTTTCTCCATTTGCTGGACTATACTTAAGAAATTAATTAGATCATACAGATAAATAAAAACGTCAAAGTACAATACAAATCAAACCCCATTCAGAAAGACTCTCCAATATAAGAACAGGAAGAGCACCCTACTTGGTTTCATGCAGAAAGAACATCCAACATAGCTTTGAACTAAGACTAAATCTTATGTAGTTTCATAAAGCACAAGTCATACTAGAACATTCAGAAGGAGTGCGAACTGGTAAAAGCACACTTCAAAGTGAAAATCCAGGAAAAGAGGATCATTTTCTTTCATTTGAAGTAGAGAAGAGGCAGGCATTGATGGCCGATGCAGATGCCGAAGGAGAAGGGGATGACAAAGAACACTTACGGTGGGTTGCCTTTTAGGGCTTGGGCTTCTGAATCTGATGCTTATTTCGAGCCATCGCAAGAAGATCGGGCGGAGTTTCTGAGACTTAGAAAATCCCCTTCGCGATTTGGCTGCTCTCTCTCTCTCTCTCTGAAATTTTGTCGAACAGGTTTCTCACGCTCGGGGCAAAATCGCTGCTACTGATGAGATTGAATGCGAGGGACTCGGTCCATGTCTGTATAACACTTTTTTGGCTCATTTTAGAAAAAGTTCGTAACGATTTAAATATTTCAAAAAATATATAAGATTTTTTATAATTATTTTAATTAAGTCCTTTTCATAATTTTTTTAGAGTGGCTATCTACACACTATAAATATCTTTCCATACATTGCATTTTGAAAAAAATAAATAAATAAAATAATTCCTAAACTACCCCTGCAACCCCGTCACCCGCAGCCCCATCTCCCTCTCCCTGCTCCGGCGGCTCCATCTCCCTCGCTAGTCGCGGCCCTTCCCTCACTCTTCCTCTTCTGCTCCGGCAACCCCCACCCACCCTCAACTCCATCTCCATCTCCATCTCCATCCCCATCCCACCCCCAGCCCTTCCCTGTCTCTTTCATCCACCCTCATCTCCATCCCCAGCCCCTACCCCCGCCATCCACGAAACGAAAGATAAGGAGAGGAAGAAGGAGAGCGAGAGGAATCGCGTTGGGCTGGGGAGCGACGGGGTCTGGAGGAGGTGGCCGAAGCAAAGAGAGGGAGAGAGAAGGAAGGAGAGGGATATGAGTAGTTTAGGAACTTTATTATTATTATTATTATTATTATTATTTTAAATGCAAGGTGTGGATAGGTATTTGAAGCGTGCACTCTTTTTTTTTTAATAAATGACAAAAATACCCCTTATTCTCTAACCGATTTTGTTTTTCTTTTCTTGATAACCTCTTTTCTCTCTAAAATTAGTCATTTTGAATTTAATGATCGTAATCATTTAATGAAGTTAGTTTTTTAGTTATTTGAAATCCTCTTTTTTTAACCATCCATGCATTGAAGGTAGTTGAAGTAGGCCCCACTAGGTTATCTAGGTTGGACTTAATCATTTTTCTTAAGTGATCTATTAAAGGAAAGTTTTGAGAAATGACATAAGGTTCTTTTTATTATTTCAAAAAAAATCATAGATGGAATTTAATTGAAAGAATTGTAGAAAACTTTATACTTTTTTGGAATATTTAAGTCTTCGTGTAACTCTTTTAAAACGAGCAAAAAGTTTCATACCATTTTAAAAGCTTACCTTACATTTATACTAGGCGTGTCAAATGCAATTTACAGTTTGTTCGGCCCAGGTACTTAGGGCAAAATGGGTTGGCGGAAACTTGACACCCCAACTGAACCGAATGCATACTATCAATATTTGTGCCATCTAAAAAATATATTATAAATTGAATTCTCGATTTTGTCCATTACGGAACACTAAAAAATGCTTATTAGTCCGCATGCTAAAAAATGCTTATTAGCCCGCATGCTTCGGTCTTGATATACCGATAAACCTAAATACTAGGATGTAAACAAGCCAAGTTAGCTCATAAGTTGCTCTGGCTCGATTAAATAGAGCAAGTATGGGTCGATCGGATTGTTTCATGAGTCAAGTTCCATCTAGGCCCGCTTGGCTCGAACTCAGATTGTTCAGGGACTCAGCTCGAGCTTGAGCTTGCTCGGGTCAAGATATATGTACTGCATGATATACATACATAGAGTTTATAAATTGCATCCTATATATTTAATTAAAATAGAAACAATTTTCAAAACATAGTAGTGAATTATATAACAAAATAACTTTAATACATACTACACTAAACTTAAGTTTATATAAAGATAGAAGAAACCATAGGTGTATTATTACGATAAGACGATGCAGACAATGTTAAACAACCATCTGACTCCATGGAAGTCAATATTTATAAAATCCAACCTGCTCATAACACATACCAGTTATCATTTAGGTGACCGTTGTCAATAATAGATGGTGGCCTCAATGCTTATATAATAATACTCTAATGGTTATAATTGTTTTTTTTTTTTTTTTTTTTTCGCTATAGGTAGGATGTCTCGTCAGGACCAACACCTTCAACTTGAGAAACCAGGGGTCCATCCAAGGGCATGCGTGTGAAACAAAGTGCCAAACACCACTCGGCCATGTATGTAATGGCACTTAAATGGCTACGAGTTGATTTTAAGAAAAGTTATATAGAAACATCCAAGAAATAACTACAATGTACAAAATATACAACCTCGGGTTGGGCATGAGCTTGCTGGAGACCCTCAAGCCAAGTACAAGGTTGGCGTCATCTCAGCTTGATTTTCTAATAAGGACTGGACCAAGTTCAGCACAAGTCTATTAGACAGACGACTGCTATTTTAACTGGGCATTGATGATGGCCCCAGACCGAGTAAGACTAAAGCTACTCCAAGGCCCAAGCACAGCCCAGTTAACAACTGCTGGTAATATCAGCCTTCGACACAGATAGCATATTTAACATTAGGCGTTGCCAAGCCTATTAGTGAAAATTTGGACCCACTTGTGATTAATCTTTCGGGCGAGATACATCCATCTAGTCAGGCTTGTAGGCAGGCACAAGCCAACTCCTTGCCCATCTAGGTATTGGGCCAAAATATGGAACCGAAGCCCAAAAATCATATCCGTTGAAGAGTGGGTTCCACGGAGAATATTAAAAAGTATTTCCGCCGTCTCTACTAATGCCTCAAGGTATTTGTACTAATAATTAACTAAAAAAAATTTTAAATGGTATCAAAGCCAACCGATTACAAGTTCAAATCAGGAATAACGACTCGACGGGAAAAAAAAAAGAAAAAAAGGGTGCCTCTAGGTATCTAAAGAAATTTAAGAAGATCCTCATTCACTGCAAGCTACGTTTGGTCCAGCCCTTGTGCAATCCTAAAAACTACATTTCCTCCAGCAACGTCTTTGCAATTTAAGAAACTCCTATAAATCCTAGCCGCCTGTGGGATTTAAGGAAACTCCACTGCAAAAGATTGCATCATGCACAAGCCAGTAATTCTTTTAAGTCTACAGTTCTTACATCTTAATAAACAACGAGGGATGAGCCAAGTTAACAGCTAATATAAAATTTTTGCCACAGCACAACATGAATTCTAGGAAACTCAGGTAATTTGAGTACAATGTGATCATCCTCTAGTCACAGATGGACCTTTAATTAGAAAACTAGCAAAGTATGCCCGCGCTAAGCCCGGGCTCACAAATAAAAACACATCCAATTTGTGGCTATTTTATGAGATATTAATTAATGAGAAACTAAATATAAAACAAATAAATATAAAACACACAAATATACTATTTATTACGATTTGAAGCATGGCCCAGCCCGACATTTATACAAAGTAAATATTACTTTTTATATAAATGAGTATGAAACTTCAAGTCTTATGTAAATTAACATTTGCAAAATTGCATGTGACCCAGTCTTTAGGAATTAGAATATGAGACACACTTTAAAAAAGTTTATTATATGTGGAGCCCATATGTATAAATCACTATTAAGATCCACCTTTAAAAATCACAAACATTAAGGATTTTCTAACCATAATAGATATATTAAAATTCTAAATCCAGCTAAAGAATACTCATTTTAATTTGGTTGGATAGAGTTATGGAGCAAGGTAGATTTTTTCATTTGGACTCTTTAATCACCTATCCATAATAGATATATATTAAAATTTGAATTCACATAAAGAAGCTTAACAAAAGTGGACTCTGAATTGATTAATATAGTTAATCCCTTGAAATTGATTTAAGATCAAATTTCTCAAATTGATTTGAGATTAGAGTCCAATTTTGCAATCGATTAGCAAATTGACTCCAATTTCGAAATCGATACCTACGTCTATAATATATATTAATGGATGCAGTGAGGCTGTACATGACTGGACACAGCACATTCATAAGACTATAAGAGAAGATTTTGTTTTGGGTGGGAAGGAGGTGTGGTTGCAAAAGGAAAGAAGTAAAAGAGAGGGTGAGGGAGAACAGGGAGGGAAGGGAATTTTCATCATTGGAAACGGTCTAGTTCGAGTCAGTTCATACCTACCGGCTCGAACTAAAGAACCGAATTATGCAAACTGGGTTTAGGCCGCAATTGGACTGTTTGGGTCAGGTTGGCTAAACACAAACCTTCCTTGAATTACACCTGCCTGGGTTTTGATTTGTACCAAAACTGCCAGGACTGGCAAATTAGTCGGATTGGACTAAAACAAATCGGGTTGAAAATGGACATAGACAGGGTTAAGTTCAACCCATATTTGACCCCTTTTTAAAAATGGGTCAAGTAACATCAGCCCACACCTAATATGGGTCGACCCAATCCGGTCTGTATAACCTATATTCAATGTAGTCAACCGATTTAAACCAACCCAAACTGAAGATCCTTGGCCCAAAAAATCCAAGGCCTAAAAAAGACAAAACAAGCTCGGCCCATTGCCTCATTTCATATAATTAGACTATTCTATGTACCAAAATAGTAAACCTCGAATTTGTTTAAATGTGTTAGATACACGGGTAGACTGTAAGCCAACCCATTAAAATAGGCAAGTGGGTCATGTGGATTTACCGGGTTGACCCTAGTCAGACCTGTTTAAATTGGGGTCAAGTTTTCCTAACCCACAACTCACTCATATATTGCGAGTCAGGTTCAGTTAGGTCAGCAGGTCGGGTCAATTTTTACTGCTCCTGAAACCTGCCTCAAAATGGATACATGTTTGGATGAGTTTGATATTAAATTTTTTTATATTAAAGTATTGTAACAAAAATATAAATAAAAGAATTTAAATATGAGCAAGGCTTTTCTAAGCTCGAGTTTAAGATAAAATTTCGTAAGCTCATGCTTATGGGGCCCACCTTTGGTCCATCCAAATGGACCAAACACATGACCCCCCAAAATTGCACATGTCCACAAACTTTCGGTTAGATTCGAATTTACTGAACCATTGGATCGACTATGTATCGATTCGAATGGACTGTTGACCATTAAACTCTTAAGCCCATATGGAAATGATAGAAATCACAGTTGTGACTGATTTTTTGTAAAGAGGAGGATCTCAGGGAGTTCTTGAAATCCCCCCAATCTCCATCCCCATGTGGGTCCCCAGTTGGGCCCTACCACGTACACTTGAGCTTACCTTATCTAAAACTTGAGGTTAGGAGAGCTGGAAATACAACAATTTCAATTTGGGTCAAGATCTATAAATACATTCCCTCCCCTAATTAAAAAAATTACTACCAAACTCACCGTTAATTGAAGTTTGCTGTTGGGGCTCTCTCATTTAACCGGACCTTGTTGCCGCCCCTATATGACACAAGAGGATCCAAACATAGATTCAATGCAGAAGGTAAACTTGGCCCAGGCTCAAATAATTAAAGGGCTTGATGTAGGCCGAAATCAACGGCCAAAACATCACAACAGCAAGTTCGGTTCAAACTCAAGTGAGCCTGGATCCCCCTAGTGGCCTCTCACAAGCTTTCATAGAGTGGAATATTTGGAAACTCACCTTAGGTCCCACCTATTGATGACAAGCTTTCCTAGAGTGGAATATTTGGAAACTCACCTTAGGTCCCACCTGTTGATGACCCAAACCGTTAAAATTGGATGCAATCCTCTCTTGTAACAATCCTCAAATTTTACTCCGATATAATTTGGTCTCACTCCAACCGTAAGACTAAACAAATGATTGATAATGTGATTAATACATTGAATTAATAGTGCACAGGATTGTGCTATTCACGGAAGGGTTTAGGAGACCACTCAGAATCTTGACTCGATTCAGGCCATGTAGCTAAAAGGGGTCAACATTTTCTGAAAAATCATGGATGGGGGAGCATTGCAACTAGGGGTGTTCGCAGGCCTGTTTGGTCAAAGTGAAACCATGGCCCTTTTACTTTTCAGCCTGATATTCAGGTCCTACCCAATACAGTTTAATATTCTCTTGGTGCTCCATCTTTATCCATTCTAACTAAATTAATGACGTTTCCCCTAAATCCATCCTATTTTAAAGATTAGTCAAAATAGGGCAATTACAAGAGTTCACTCTTATTTTGAAAACAGGTCATAGCGAGTACTTTTACCTAAATAATACAGGCTAGGCTGGGCCCTAGGCTCAGCCTAGTTACTTATCAAAGGAAGAATGTTAGGCCATGCCTAGCCCCAGGTCTTGAAACACATAGCCCAAACCAGATGCAGGGCAATTGGGTCAGACTAGGGCTGGCCAGACCCATGATGGCGTGTCTTGTTCTGAATTGAAACATAGGATCCGGACTTAGATTTTCAGCAGAGGACAGTCCATAAATAGATATTAAATACTACCGTACCGTAGCAGAGCAGCTCTCCAGTGGTCCCTTTGCGTTGAAATTTGAGGGTGTAAAAAATAGCTAGCAAATGTAAATTTTTCTGTAGGTGGGCCACTTGCTGTCTTTTCTAAGAATGGTGAGGATTGTACGCAGGAACAGCTCCCTAACTATAATGTCTGCTGTTGAGATGTTGACATGTAAATGGCCCTGGTGATGTTGCCAAGTGAGTAAATAGAATCCAATGAACGTCAATGCCAATGGTTGCAAAGTGCAAACCTCCTGCTCCCTAGCCACTCAACATATCAAATCCTTCGTTTATCATGCTAATCTTTGGTGGATGAATGACCGCGATTTGAAAGTATGGGTCAACTTCTGCATTTCGGTTGTTATGTTGGTGCTCTGCTGTATATCAATTTATTTGAAAATTTTATTTAAATAAAAAAATAAAAATTACAAATCCCCATTTTCAAACACTTTTAAAGTGTTTTACGTATAAGTAAAATAAAATGATAGACGTAAAGGTGAAGATAATGAGATTCTGAAATATTTCTTTGATTTTGAAATGAGGCTATCGATAAAAATTGTCATGTCTTTTACTGTCAGCTCCAGTTTTTCTGGCCATTAATATGGTATCAAATGAGCCTATAAAGATATGGGTCATTGTCAAAATCTTCATATATCAGCCATATAATTTTTTAAATTGAGTTTTAAAAAAGCACGAGAGGACCTTAATTTCATTATTTTAAAACAGGGTTTTCAATTATTGTATGGGACAAAGCCAAGCAAGACCTTTATATGCATTGTCCTGATATTGATTTGTGATTGATAGTTTTGTTTATGTCCTTCCTTTCCTAAATTATAATTAAAAAAAAAAACAGAAGTTGAAATCTTTATTTTTAATTGCTTTTAGAATGATAGATATAAATAAACTAATAAATATAATACAAAGTAAGTGAAAATGCAGTTTTAACATAATTTTGGTTTCCATCCAAAAGCGTAAAAAAATTAAACATATTAGAGAAGAGATAACTAGGAAAGAGCATATAAGACACAACATTTGTGCAATTCCATTTCCACTGAAAAAAAACATGAAAAGGAGAAGCGATTTTCTACGCTAGCTACAGTAAGATTTCTATTTGGTGCCACCACATTTTTAAGGAAGAGATTTGCAAAAATAAATAAACTTTTCATGATTCCATGATAAAAAATCTTTCCAATGGTAGGCCAAACTTGGTTTTCTGTGGAACACACAAAAGATTCTGTGTGTATTGAAATTCCCACAGCGTTCCACTTCTCCTTAGTGTTAGCGGCTCAAAATGTCAAACAGTATCACAAAAAATTTCTGCGGTTGTGGGAAGAACCAGGTGGTAATGCATCTGCAACTGTCGGCAATATTTACTGTAGTCTTAGGATTTGGAACTCCAAGACAAAGGAATACGGAAGATCCAATGAAAGCTTGCCTTTTCTTTTCTGGAGAAAGAACCAGTGTAGCATATTATAACCATAGTCTGCAATCTCGATGTAAAGAAAGTAATCCAAGTTGCAAGTGGTGGACATTTGAAGATGGGGACCATTAAAGTAATGGGATTTCACTTTTGCATTTGTCATGATCTGACAGTCATTCTAGTCCATTAAACAGGTGGGTCAGACATGAATATGAAATTTAGAAGGGAAATCAACGCATTCATATGTTTTAACCAGACTGATTCATTATTACACATGCAAGTCTGGATCCTCAAAAGAAAGAAGAAAATAAAAAGGGTTTTCATTTGGCAAAAAGGCGTCCGGAACTCCAGATCCTATGTAGAGAGGTGAATAGTTGTTTTTTTTTTTTTTCCAAAAATTTACATATAGAAACACTATATTTTTTAAAATCACAACATACAAATTTTTTAGTTCTTATTAGTATAAAAATCTCAGTCAACCACTTTGAGCATCAACAAATGGCTGGTTTTCAAAGGGTTGATGAAATCCACCATATTTCATAGTAGAAGGACAATTTTTTTTCTAAGTTTTGGTCTCATTTGGACTAAATTTGGGGCAACGACTCAAAAAGATCATTAAACCCGAGCCGATTTAATTAGGGTTAAGACCCATAATTTAACATCAATCAAATTTGGTTAAGAAAGTTTTCATCACTTCACAATAAAAATACATATGATGTTATCGATCAGGAAGGGCTTTGGATTAAGGCATCTGCCGTAGATAAACTCAATAGATCTAGTTCGATAAAAAGTATCAAAAATGGAACTTCTTCAATTTTTCTACCGAGTTTCATTTCAAAGATTTAAAGTAGACGGCTAACAACATTCTAATACACTTTTGTTGTTGTTGTTTCTATTTTTTTTAATTAAAGAGGCTGAACCATAGGTCCTATTGAATCTCATGGGGGTGAGTGGGATCCTTTGAGAGACCACATTTCTATTCTTCTCACAAGGCCATAGAAGTTGTCGAGGATTTAGACTCATAAAAGGTGTTTAAGAGTTGTGCCAGCTACGATTGCTCTAGCTCACACTAGGCACACCAGCTAAAATTTGTAATTTGACATAGTTTTTCTAAGTATAATTTGATTTCATGCACATTCGATGGTCTGGTGCATGCTTTTTTCGTGCAATTGAATTTGTAGAAATTTTAAGACTGCGTATTTCTTACAAGTAGTTCAAAATGGAGAACTGAAGGTAAGTACTCCTTTAACGAAAATTGAATGAAGGAAAGATGAAAAATGAATACCCAATCATCAATCATGTAATTTAAGTCTTGAAAAATCAATATCCCATCTACATGGCTAGTCACTACCCCTCATATGCTTCACCCTCACCTCACACCATTCACCCCTTGCCTCTCCAATAATATTTAAGGTGGAGTTCATTATATCATAAATATTTCCATATAATCTATGCAAACAAATAGACCCTTAAATCCATGCATAAGTTTTGTAGGGCGTACCATGGAGGCTTGGACACATGCTAATTGCAACATCTAGATGTCTCAACATGAACTTAATTTGGTTGGTCTAAATGACATTATAATCAAATAACCACAACCATTTATTCAAGAACCTTATAATTATTTATGCACTTGTAAAAATCATTATTCTTTAGCACCCCTTAAGTAGATGGTCCCAATCTTTGCACTTGACTGAGTCTTGGATCTGCTAACCGATTTTTGGCTGTATTGACTGAATGATTATCTAGTTAAAGGCTAAGTTTCTTACTAAGTCCCAAGTGCTTCTGCTAATCCAAGTAACAGTTGCCACATAATTTTAGAACTATTGCATGAAACAGGAAATATACAAAACTCTGATCTTTCACACAATTTTTATGGCTTGCATGAGAGGTAACAATTTTTGTACCATCTAAGACCCATTTATAAAAACTCCAAACACTCCTCGCACTCACTTAACCTCTCGTGAATTGAAATTCATCCAAATTTGAACCTAATCCTTCTCATCGTAATCCTCTCTATCTTGAAATCTCTCTTCTTTTTTTTTTCGAAAAAATGTGTCATCAAATCATGAATAATAAATTATATGAAAAATCAAAACAATTTTTTCTTAAATAAGAAAGGGAAGAAAAACTCATTCCCATCACTTCAACCCACCCATTTTTTACAATGCCCCAACCACTTTTCAGTGGTTCAGATCATGATCAAATGGTTACGGTTGTGTGGCCTGAGAAGTTGCGAGATACTGGTTCGATACAGATGTAAAAGTAAGTTATGCAAGAGAAAGAAAGTCTCAAATGGTTACTTTACACCATTACCGTAAACGGAGGAAAAAAAAAAACAAACAAAAAGAACAGATATAGTGGTCCAGGCCAAACAGTACCAGCATCCAATGACGCCAAAGAGTGGGCAAAATCCAACTAAAGAAAAGGGCAAAAGGAAAAGTGCTGTCTTTTTTTACTTATCATGTTTCTATAGGGCCGTAGATGCCAAAGTTAGTCAAAAAGAAGCTAAATGCCAAACAGCTTACCATTTAATAATGGCGAAAGCGAATAGCAATCAGAATTATACTTTCACTACTTCCTAGTAGATTATTCTGTATGGCTATTCTTATATGATGTGGGGAGATGCCTAGTGTTTGAGGAAATTTCAGCAGCAGCAGCAGCAAAAAAGGAAAAAGTGTTTTGAGGAAAAGTTGACCATTGTCACAACTATTTACTTCTTGGACACATTATAGTATGGAGTCTGTAATATAATATCATCAGCGGCTTCGACTCAGAGAAATTCTGAGTGGAAGGAGTGAAATTGTCAGTAGAGTTGGTCCCTCTATTGTAGAGTTCTACTCCTTCAACTTAGAATTTCTATAATTTCTGAACTCTAAAATATGCACTCTAGCTTTTTGGTTGATTTATTTTCTATTTTTGAAAAAAAGACGTTTGATAAAATTTATAGGGCTCATGGACCTCAAAAGCATAAAAAGAGTCTTGGAATGTAGTGATTTTTGAAAATTGGATACATTATGTTGCTAACTCTCTAATCTAAAGCTATGGAATGAATTGTCAAACTCAATTTTTATTTGTTTTTATAAAGAGATCCATAGCATTTTGTATTTAGCAAGCAGTGTTCCCCATAGAGCATGCCATCCCTGAAAAATATACAGACAAATACATGGAAGCTTGGCATTCTTTGATATTCGATCATCTTTGTGTTCTTTTCTTATTGTCCCTCAACAGGTCAACCACATACTACTTTTTTTTTGGATAAGAAAGACAGAAGTATTCCTTTATGTAAGATCTTTTGTGCCCTTCTGGCTCATACATGTCAAAACATGCTGGTAGAGACTACTCTTACAAAATTTTCAGTTCAAAACAAAACTATGCAAATATCACTCATGCCATCCAATTTTTTTCTGCCAATACTAATAATTGAATCCATGATTGTGTCTTTACACAATGCCTAAACTTAGGTTTTAAGAATTCTCTTTTTAGATGGAAGGTAACACTAAAAGTAGACCACCCACGAACCACAGGGCCACTCCCATAATCAATTAGAGCATATGTCAAATTGTCAAGTGCCACAGCACTTCGCTGCTAGTTGGCTGGTGACATTTTTGCTTTTAGTTCACAAAGATGAAGCATGCTTAGCCAAGACAACAAAAACAATAATAACACTACTATTTATATCTAACATGTTTCACGCAAGCATTTAAAAATTAACTAGGGATATAATATTGCAACCACTATATACAGAGAATGGTTGTTGAGAACTACACAATTCATATGGCATCATCGCATTAGTAATGGGTCCATCATTGTATTAAAATGTGCACCGTCATTGTCAATTGGGTCTATACTCAAATCTACAATGATATGTACAAAATATATACCACGATATAAAGAATATAAAACAAGGCTCTCATAAGCTCGTATTTATGATAGAATTTCATAAGCTCATGTTTATGGGGCCCACATTTGGTCCATCCAAATTGACCAAATATGACATTCCTAAATTGCACATATCCGCCAACTTTCGGTCAAATCCGAATTTACTGGACCGTTGAATCGACTATGTATCGATCCGAATGGACTGTTGAACATTAAACTTTTAATCCCATATGAAGGTGATAGAAATCGCAGTTGAAACTAATTTTTTGTAAAGAGGATGATCACAAGGAGTCCTTGAATTGAAATCTCCCCATCTCCATCCCCTTGTGGGTCTCCAGGTGGGTCGCACCGCACACTTGAATTTACTTTATCCTAATCCCGAGCTTAGGAGAGCTGAGCCTAAGAATATATATATATATATATATATATATAAAATAAAGTACTTTATTAATATTATTTTATACAAAAATACACTTATTCCATATAGATAGTGCAAATGGCAGACACGTACTACATCCACGTGAACAATATATGCCTAATTTCTAGGGTGGGTTTGTTTGCATAAAATACAAAGGAACCGAATACATACGAATTTATGCTGTAAATGGTTAATAATGAAACTAAAGGTGATAAACAAAAATGACCATCAGATAATCTCTCCCATTTGATGGAGATTTAATAAAGGAAAGATGAAAAATAAATATACAATCACCACCCTATTAATTCAATATTTAGAAAAGTCAATGTGCAATTTATATCTCTATATTGGATCCTTGGTTCCTTACCTTTTTAAGTTGTTAGAGCTCATTTGAACATGAATAATTTTGATCTAATCTAATGCAAACAAATATGGCCTTAGTGCTATGTTGAATATGTTTTTGCGTACTCATTCCGAGTTAGCTCCATCCGACTCAGGTTCAAGTTGGGCCATATATGTTGGATCAGGTCCAAAGTTTGGATCTACCATCTTTTTGACCCAAATCGAACCCATTTACAGCTCTAGCTTGCTAGGTCAAGAATGAAGGGTTGGAGCATGCATGCATCAAAACATTAATTTCATTGCACATCTTTAATAATTAAATCTACAATTGTTGAAACCGATAATTGAAAAAATAGTGATAGCTTCCAGTCACGCTATCAATGGGACAACCGGCTGCATTTAATAAAATTCGTTTGGGTCAGGTGCCCAACGCCAGTACCATCATTTATATAGTAAGATAACTAGGTCCCTTCTACCAGCCACTTGCATGTGGTGGAAGTCTCACAGTTACAGCACTTTATTAGACAATGGGCCAGAATCCAAGGGACTGAATTTATCAGTTGATTGATCTAAAGACACTTCTTTTATACAGTGAGATCTGGAGGCTACAAACATCCAATTGGAAATAATGAACTTATATTAAAGAGAAGAGGAAATTAGTTCATGCATGGAGTTAGGATCCTTGGTGACTTATGGTAAATTCATGGGGCTTCTCAGTACACTTGTTAAAAATTTGAAATGTATAAAATAAATGTCCACCTCTTATGGTTCAAACCAGGCCACTTGTCCTGTTGTGCAGTCCAGATCAACCAGGTGACTCAAAGTTGTCATTAGTAGTTAGATCTACAACAATCTATACCATAGGTAGCTAATGACCCATATTTCATCCACAGTGGTAGAGGCAGACCTATGTGTTACGATACGGCTGCTTTGAGAAACTCCTTTAAAAATACCTTAAAAAGCTTTATATTTTTATTTTACTTTTTAACTTGACCATTCCTGCACCACCCAAATGAAGATTCTAGGTCCACCATTACACAGTGGGGTTTACATTATAAAGCTCTACAACACGTGTGCTAGTGCTGCAATCAGGTTGGAAATTCCCCCCTCTTAATGGTTTGTTTGGCAGGTCTAGTCTATTTTTTTAAAGACCATTCAAAATAGACACATACACAAAAGAAACTAAAATAAAAGAAGGTATTTAGTAATGCAAGGGTCTATGCTAAATAGACATTTTTATTCCATTGGTTGAGAGTTTTTTCACATATATCTTGAGATCCACAACGTATTATGCCATGAAAATTGACCACATGAACGTGCTCAACCTTCCAAAGAGATTTCAAGGTTTGGATCTTGTGTTTGGGGCCCACATAGTCCACAAAATTATACCGATTGGCTCACTTTTTGCACATATTTAGAGATTGGTGATGATCAAACGGGTGAAATTTAGTCTCATGGTCATGTTTGATATTGTAAACATTATTAATGGTTTGGATCTTATTTTACACGCCTCTAAATAACAAAAATAATTAAAATAGTTTACAGCTCATGGACGAATGCAATATTGAGCATAATACATAAATGGTTATTTTTGTTTTGTATATATCTTGAGATTCACAATGTATTATATGATCAAAATTGACCACATAGCCATTTTTAGCCTCCCAAACATATCCAACGGTTTTGATCGTGTTTGGGGCCCACAAATCATAACAAATTATATCCAATGGGTCACGATTTTTGGCACATATCTCAAGATTGGTGATGATTCAACAGCTCAAACTTTGATACATGACCGTTGTTGACCTTATAAACATTTTCAACGGTTTGGATCATGATTGGGCCTCTCAGATTTGGAGAAAAATTGAAAAAAGGGACTCAGCGTGATTATACATAAAACATTGTAGCTCTGTCTCTTCTTTTTTCTATTTATGAACTACCTTATTAAGGGGGCAGTGAAAAGTAGAGTCATTGCCTCTATTTATCTAAAATAGATAGAGGCTGAAAGGTGATGCCAAACACTTTATTTTTTCAAGCCACTATCTATTTTAGAAAAATAAAAAAATAGAGGAAAAAAAAATTTTACGTACCCAACATGATCTTTATAATGGCCGATTTAAGAGGACAAGGAGATTTTCTACATAGAAAGCGAACTCTCTCACTTCCTATTTCGCCACTCTGTACTCCGGAGTCTGGTCTGGTGGTTCGCGTTTTATACGGACCATATTAATATTCTATGCCCACCAAGCGCATATTACGATTTCCGCAAGGCTGACATTGAAAGGAGGGAGGAAGATATAATGGAACTACTACATGAGGTGTACTGTTCGTTGCACCTGGATCAACGATGTAGATGCATCACCATCTATTAAAAGTTAATTTGTTCGAAGTCTAATTGTCAAACCTTGATTATCTCTTAAGAAAACCTTTACTTTAATCCTCTTTTTCTTTTTTAGCCTTACATGAGACTTCGTAGAGAATGGAAAACTATCACATTCCTAAAATAGGACATTATATCAATCCTAAGGTGGTCATCTCGGAGGTCCTCCATGCACGGTCTGCTCTATACTTGTAGTAGTGGATTCAGGATTTTTATTTGAAGGGTACGAACCCAAAAGGGCTATTGAATTTTAGGAACAAACTTAGTATTTTTCATATGAATTTTGTGGGTGGATGCATAATTTTTATGTGAATTTCCGAAGACTTGAGTATGCTTCTTCCATTATCCTTTGTGAAAGTTGACCATGCCTGCACATAGTCCTATGCCGAGTACACTCAAGTTGGCTCCTTACATGCCGGGTGAGAAGCAATCCTGTAAGTGCAAAAAACATACCTCATAAGATTAGAGGGTGCCTTATAGAACTTATCCAAATGACAGTCGAGAGTTAGCTGCTTCCGGTTTCCGGGACCTGAAAGGGAAGAGAAGAAGGTCAGACGACCCTGGCTGTGGGCAGCGCAGGGCTCTCCGATGCCTTAGTTAGTGCAGGGACTAAGTTAAGGATGGAGAAGAAGAGAGGCAGAGTGCATGTATGTTCTGTTATGCATACCTGGGTTAGAATCTGTCTCTGCTTATATAAGAAAGGAGATCCTAAGATCTTGGGTGGTGGGCTTGATGACCTGACTGTGGAAGTCTCATCAGCCCACAAAGTAATTAATGAGAGTCCATCACAACCCACAAAGCATTAAATGCCAGTCTGATTAGCCCATGTTGCATTAAATGCCAGTCACATTGGGCCTGATCTTGTCTTGACTTATTGGTAGCAAAGATTCTATCGGATCCCTTCTTGGGCCTCCACTTGATAGGGTTACAGCCACTGGATGCTGCTTTGTCAGAGGTCTGATGAGGACCATGAACGGCTAGGATGACATCTGTCCTATCAGCACGTGCTCGGAGGCAGGAGATAGTTGTCAGCACGCGTCTCGGCTGACAGTCCTCACAGCTGCAGCCGAAATGCGCGTCTGGGGGCTAAAGCGCGTAGTCGAGGTCATGCTCAGCCGGATTGAGGTCACAACACTGGTCTCGGCTAGCGTGCTGGCGTTTTAGCCGAGATGCGCTCAGCCTGGACGGATAAGAAAAACTATTAGTGCTGTAGTTAAACATAATCTTGGGATTCTTAGGAACTTCCCCACACAAATCCTCTTACCATTAAGGCTTCTAATGCTTCTCTACTTCAATCATAGTGACAAGAATATTGGATTGATGTTGTGTATATATATATATATATATATATATATTTAATCAATGCTGGACTGGTAAAGTGTAAGACAAATGACATGATTTTTTTATTTTAATATATACTTTGGACATGCTCAACTAGATTGTGATCATAATTATTTTTTTAGGTAGTTAGGACCCAAGAGAGCCCACACATGTGAAAATAGTGCATACGTAGGTGTCGATCGTTGGACAGCTAAGTGAGATACAAGATTTCCAACCAACTGAGTAATCCTTGGATGCAAATTTTAATTAAAGTAAAACTTATCTTATAATAGAACAAGTGTGACAATAATTTTGAACTGTTTCAATTAAAGAAGGCGGACCGTCGGCCTCAATTAAACCCAAAGAATTCTCTCACCCTTGATCTAGCCTTACCTTTGATCCAATGTGTAAAGTTCACCGAGTTCCCAAGCATTATTGTCTAGTTTGGCTGGCCCAATCCTCAATAATGGTGCCCCATCTTGGATCTAATCCAAGCTATTGATCGCACTAAACCAATTTATTGATACGATGTAGGTTGCAATAACTTTAATCGTTTAAAATGAGAAAGTGTTATGACCCAAGTGGTCCTGGGCATACCCAACTCCTGGCACACTGGCAGAGCATGGTCCCAATCGTATTCAGGGCGAAGCACACTCGTGCGTATCAGCCAGTGCATGGTCCATGGAAAATCAGAAAATGACCCTTGGGGTAATGGATTAGGAATTTGGCTAAACATCTAATCCAACAACATTCGGACATTATATGAATTATATAAATCTTTCAAGCCGAGGCTTTTATTCTCTCCTCTATCCACATCAGGCCCCACCAGATGAACGGTGTAGATAAAGTAATCTGGCTTCACACGCAAAGAACCGATCCATCTCAGCAAACCCAAGCATTAGTGAGGCTCAAGATCCTAAGACAATCGTTTTATTCTAATCATCTTGCCCTTTCCACTCAATTAATTTTTAGTTACTCAAAGTCTCCTGCAATGATTATAAACTGCTCTTACACTCCATGTCGCTCTCATCAAAGCAACAGCTAAACCTCCTGCGTACGTGTCTACGCTGCGCCTTCGCCCGTGTCGCCGACGCCCTCTCTCTCCCCCACCTACTCTCTCTTTTACTGTGTACTGATTTGCTCCGTATGCATTTTTCTTGTCTCCTCTCTCAGTCTCTCTCTCTCTCTCTCTGTTTTTTTGACTACTTTTGCCAGTACATGCTTCCATGGGATCCTAATGTGTTATTCTTCTCTTCAGTTATATTATATAATACCTAACTTCTCTTCATGTAACTATTCCTTCTTCTATTCTCTCTATCTTCTCACTCTGTCTCTTTATTTTCTCTTTATTGTTGCTGTGTTGTGTTTCATATGAGGCTTTTGGTTTTCGTTCATCTCAGCTGCTTTTAATGGTGTGAGAGATTTGATCCTTAGAAAGAGAGGCAGCTCTCGGCTTTTGTGGTCTCGCATGCATTAGACAGTGCTAAAATACGCCATGTGAGAGATTTGATCCTTAGAAAAATCTAAATCTAATCGAATGCTGCAGTTTGTTTGTTTGTTTGTGCTACTTTTTAGTGTTGTTTGCGATGGATATTTCTTGTTCAGGTTTGGTTTCTGCTTGGTGTTTGGTTGTTTGTGAGATTTGGGGGTTTTCGGCGTTTGCATGCAGTTCTTAAATGCGATTTGAGATGGTTTTTTTTTCTCGAGGATGGTGGTAATCTAGTTTTCTTCTTCACTAGTTGCACTGTTGCAGTGTTCCCAAAACTATGATCTAATTTGAGAGGAAAAATGGGGTGGAATTAAGGACAGATTTGTTTCTTTACTATTTTGGGAAGCTGAGAAAAGTCCTAGATTTTTTTGGGGGATGCCCAATTGATTAGGAAATAAATTTTGGGATCTGAAATTGGTAATTTGTCTGCACTTAACTGAGCTCATGCCAAAATATGAACCATGTTTGTTGTTTCATTGTAGATGGGGGTGTCTGCTTTGGTAGATATAAGTATGGAGTTACTTAGCCTATTAGCTGCTATATAACCCCTTCTGTTTAATTAGTTTTGTGTGACATGTAATCAGCATTCCAAGTGACATGCAGTTGTAAACAAAGAAATTTGCACTGGCTATCATAAAAAGTATATTTATCAGAACAGAATCAGGGAGAACTAATTTGTCTAAACTTTAAATTAGTCATTCTCCATTGTGGTTTTATTTTGAGTATTGAGTAGGATTTTTCTGTCAATCTCTTGGCAGATTGTATATTTTACTCCAGGTCATGTTGTTGGCTATCCAAGCTCTGATCTTTCCATAAGATTTAAGAACAAAGGAATGATAACCTTAATCCATCAGTCTTCCAGTACCTATTTTGCTTCTTTTGTTATTCAACAGCCAAAAGCCTTGTGGTCATCTGTCATTTCTGGTATAAATTGGCTAAACTACTTGCTCTTCTATTCCTAGGGCTGATGATGGAATTCCACTCATGATATTGGTTGCTAACACGCTATTAGCCAGGTTATATTCTGTTTTATGTAAGAGGCATCGTATGAGGCTTGACCTCATTTTCAAGAAGAAGAAGAAAAATAGAGCCTTGACCAGGGATCATGTACTGTTTGTTCAGTCTTTTCACTTTGTAATGATGGGTCACACAGTCCAGTAATATAAACCTGTGATATGATGGTTCTCACTCTGGTTGGCGCGCACATAAAATTACCCTGATTGGAAGATCATAGACATCTAGTCTTAGGCCCGCTTCTTGTTGAATGTGAACTGTTGCTGTATTTTTTTTAAGTTTTTGCTGCTTATCAATTGAAGAATAGAATTTTCCATCTCGGAGGTTTTTGGTGCACAGGCTGTCAAAACTGAAGCCCTTCAATTGGAGGGTTTGATTTGTTAAATTGCCAGCCAACTTATGCGAGTTGAGGAAACTGAACTAAATTTTATATGAAGTACTTTCCAGGATAATAGTTCATGAATCATCAGATTATCACTCTTTGTCATGTCCTTAGTCTCAGCTGATATCTTTCGCTTTTTCATGGCCTAAGTTGTATCTGAAGGTCACATGGAGTCATCCTTCTTCAACACAATAATTCGTATGTTACAGCTGTAGGTTCACTTTTGCCCTCTAGTTAATTTGACAAATTTGTCATCTCAGGGAGTGAAGATTCATCTAGCTAGTTACAACTTACAAGTAAGTTGGCTTCTTTTTCAGATCAGCTTGAGCGACAACAAATTCTTTTTTTTTTTTTCCTTTGAAAGGATACCAACAAATTGTCAGCATCATGTATCGCCCCAGTTCCCTGTTCTTGATAATTTTACTTGACAAATCCCCATGTTTATATACGAAAGTCTCTTCAACTGTAACGGCTTCAAGCACTAGCCAATGTATTTAGTCGGTGTGGAAGGAAAGGATTGACAGGATTTTCAAGGGAGCTTCTTTTGTTGTGAGTCTTCTCTTAGTGGTTAACCTTAGGATTGCCAACTGCTGATTGGGAAGGACTTCCAAGATATTAATGTGAATGTTATATTGTTCAACTGTGAGGCATTCATGTTGTGCAGATTGGCTAAGGAGAGTAGAGTGTCTTCATGGTCCCCTCCTTTGCCTGGGGTGTTAAAGTTCATTGTCGATGGCCCGATGGGGTTGTTAGAGGAAAGCTGGGCCCAGCTGGTATTGGAGGGGTTCTTCAGAATAGTAGAGGAGATGAGTTGGTTGTGTCTTCTAAATTTTTGGATGTGAAAGACTCGAATGGAGTTGAGGTGTTGGCGATTCTAGGAGCTTTACAGATCTTTTCTGGCTCTTTTAAAGGCAGCTTGTGGTGGAGAGTGATTCATTGAATGCAATTATCGGGGTGTCCGGCCCTGTATTGAAGCCTTGGAAGTTTCAAGTTTCTTTTACCGAGATCAAGTTTTTGTTTTCCCAATTGCAAGTTGAGTTTCATCATGTTGTTTTGTCAGCTAATAGTTGGCTGATGCTTTAGCCAAACAAGGGGTGGTGGATAGGTTCTCTTTGGGTGGTGTTTTCTTTGTTAGGTGTGCTTGGGTATAATGCTCTCATACCCAGGTCTCTTTCTCCTTTGGTGTTCCTTGTATGCTTCTGTGTTGTTTTTCAATAAAATTTGCCCTTATCAAAAGAAGAAAAAAGTTGCTGTAATTTAGATTAATGATAACGATACTTTTCAAAGTGCTTGGCTATAAATTAAATGCAATTGTCTTTCTTTGAAGGCTTAGTTTTTGGTTTCTAACATAGTTATAGTGTAGTATAAGTGATTCTTATATGTAATCCCTATTTAGATATGTGGTCTATAATAATCTGCATGATTTTGAGTATTATGTATTTGGCTTTCTTTATGCACATTTTCTTCAATTTTTTTCTCTGCTGTTGTTGACAGTATAAGTTGACAAAATCATGGAGCACAAGACATGGCTTTGGAGGAAAAAGTCTTCAGAAAAGACAATAGTTGTAAGCGAGAAAGGCGCTTTCTCATCTAAGGGCGATGAACAGGAGGTAGTTGTTGCAACTTACTGTATGCCAAATGACATACTGTTTACTTCTTATTTTTAATTTGAATTCATTTCAACCTTTTCTTTTTCTGTGGTTGTGTTGTTACATGGGCATTGTGAATGGTCCTTATAAATTATACCATTCAAACATTTATCTATTTAATGGTATTGGGTATAATGGTTTTGGGGTTGTTTGTCCAACTTTATGCATGTTTAATAGTTAATACCCAACAGTTAACTAAAACAATAGTAAATACCCAATAAGTGATTGATTAATGGAATTACTCCCAAGTGATTTTTATCCATTTGGTTCCATCATCCATGGTTGTTTAGAACTTCCCTACTTATATTTCTACATTTAGACACATTGTTGTAGTATAGTTGCTTTCTCGCACGGCCATAATAAATACTTTTTTAATTATTTTCTTGTGGTATTATAGAGAAAAAGACCGCTAGCCACTAGGTGCTGAATTCATATAATATGACTCACAAGAGGTATTTCGTAATAACGCGAATTGGGACTAGATCCGCACTCTGTTTCAGAAGCAATGAGATAAGAGTTACAATAATCTGGGATGGAAAATTGTATAGGAACACACCATAAGGCTCTGCACAACTATAAGATAATGTAAATTTTTTTTACTATTCTAAGAAGCGTCCTTAAACGAATTGCGCTCTGAAATTCTGTTCTTTTTTAGACTGTGATCTACATTTCAGTCTTTTAGGATGTGGGCAAAAGAAATATAAACTGGGGACAGTGAAAGCCTTATCTCATTGAGACCAGAGACTTTGATTTCTTTATCTTTCACCTAATGTATAAAAGATGCATTCTATTAAAAAAATGTATAAAAGATGCATAAGAATGCCTTCCTCTTCACCATGCATTAGAATGAATGTAACAATTCAGGTTGCTACAAAATCCATTAACTGGGCAAAGAGAGTTTTTTTTGGAATGGTTGTACAAAGAGATAGTTATCACAGTCTGTCAGATCAATTTAGCAAAAAAGGTTCATTCTTTTGTCACTTCCTCTTTCTATCCCATTGGAGAAATGGAAAGAAAGAAACACGTGGATCTTTTAAAAGTCCAAGAAATCTTTACAGGGGTTTGTTAACTGTATTAGAATTTAGAACAGTTATTGCTCTGTTGGCGTTGACAAAAAATGAATTAATGATTTATTTCTCTTGCTAGAAAGAATGAAAAGAGTGATTTTTTAAGTATTCCAGAAGACCACATATGGGTGCTCAATTAGTTTAGCACAGATATTTCTCTCCAGCATCTTGCTAAAGGAATCAGTGTCAGTGGTTCTATGATTTTTGTAAATCGTATATGGTCTTTGTTGATTTTAGTTATTCAAGGCTTTGTTCTTTTTTTGGATTAATTTATCTTTGGTTCTGGTTTTGCTTCCTATGCATCCCTTTCTTTATTATTAACGTATAATTATTAAAAAAAAAAAAAAAAAACTGTCAAAATCTGCAACCATGATGCAATGGTAAATTTCTACAAAATCCATTGACCTTATGAGCAGATGGCTAAGGGTGGGAAATCCTAGAATCTTTTTCCTTTTAAATGTAAATTTGGACAGTAGATACAGGCTGCAGACTGCCAAGTAGTGTCTGCGGCCAATTCACGGGTATAGTGGGCATTAGAGTGGAGATGGGATCAATGGTGGAGCCCACTTGGGCAGCTTCTTATGATTATATTGCAAGCTACATAGAGTACTAGATCACTTATGGTTATAATATATATCATATATGGAGAATTTCTAAGAGAGAACTGGTGCCATTTCAATTATCAAAACAAAGGAACTCCTCTTAGGCCCACCTATTGTAGGTCCAAACCATCACATAAACCCTTGGGGGAAGTGTCAAACAGCGAATCCATTGGGGGATGAGGGTACGGATTGATCATGGGTTTGTCCCACTGTTCAATATAGAAATGGTATTTATCAAGATGGGTTTTGTCATTTCATCATCATCATCATTAAAGCCTTGTCCTAATCATGTTGGGTTTTGTCATATATTTATGTAAATAAAATCTGTACTCGAGCATGATTTGGTACAGGTGAGCCCCTTAATCCCTGCTTTCCTCTTTTAATGATTGTTCTAGAAAAGTTATCATTGCAAAATAACTTTTTCCCTTATTTAAATTATATTATATCTGTTTCATTCATCATGAAGTCTCATTTTATTGCATGCAGATGTACATGGAAGATAAAGCGCAGGAATTGGAGATATCCATGAAGAGCCTCAGTGAAAAGTTATCTTCTGCCCTCAGTGAGTGTGATGCCAAAGATGGTCTTGTGATAAAACATATGAAGGTGGCAGAAGAAGCCCTTGCAGGTTCTTAATTTTGATATTTTTTGAGAGAACCTTTTAGAATGGGAATCTCTTGCTAAAATTGATGTAAATTATCATTTGACAAGCACTTCAGCGTAAATTCTTGACCAAGTTGTTATTTGCTGACTTGTGAAAAGCCTATTTTCCTGGGAGTAACTGCTAGTAATTTATTTTATGTAGGTTGGGAAAAGGCAGAAGCAGAAGCTGCATGTTTCAAGCAAGACTTAGATGATGCTTTGCGGCAGAGAGTAGCTGATGAAGAAAGGATATCTCACTTGGATGCAGCCTTAAAGGAATGCATGCAGCAGCTACGCTTTGTCCGTGAAGAACAAGAGCAAAGGATTCATGATGCCGTTCTGAAGACTTCAAAAGAATTTGATAAATTGCATATAAATTTAGAGGACAAGTTAGCTGAAACAAGTAAGAGGCTTGCTAAATTAGGTGCAGACAATAGTCACCTAAATAAGCTTCTTCAGGTAAAAGAAAAAATGATAGAAGATTTAAAAGAGTGCAAGTCCCAGGTTGAAGCAGACTTTGATGCATTGAATGCAAGACTGGATTCCACAGAAAAGGAAAATGCTTCTCTGAAATACGAGGTCTGTATGCTTGAGAAGGAGCTTGAAATGAGGAATGAAGAGAGAGAATTTAACCGCAAATCAGTTGATGCATCTCACAAGCAACACCTAGAAAGCATGAAAAAAATTGCCAAGTTAGAAACAGAATGCCAGAGATTACGTCTCTTGGTTCGAAAGCGGTTGCCTGGCCCTGCTGCTCTGGCAAAAATGAGAAATGAAGTTGAAATCCTGGGAAGGGATGCCGCTGATACAAGAAGGAAAAGATTGAATTCTGTAATGGGAGGTCTGATAGTGAAGGATGCTATGTCAGAGTCGGACAATTGTCATGACTCTCCCAGGAAGAGTATCGATCGTCTGATTGAGCGGTTATGCTGTATGGAAGATGAAAACAAAATCCTGAAGGAAACATTAGCAAAGAAAAATAGCGAACTTCAATCTTCAAGGACCATGTGTGCACGTACGGCATCCAAATCATCACTACTTGAGGCACAACTTGCAGAATTGTCAAAAGGTCGAACCAGCTTAGAACTGGCAAAAAGTATGCCTGTGTCATGTGAGGTGGCTCTTGCTTCGATATCTGAGGATGGTGGCAATGAGGATGAAATTAGCTGTGCTGAATCTTGGGCTTCTGCTTTAATTTCAGAACTAGAGCATTTTAAAAATGGGAAACCAAAGGGTCAATCATGTAAAAGTAGTGCGCTATCAGACCTAAGTCTGATGGACGACTTTGTTGAAATGGAAAGATTAGCAATTGTTGCCTTGGATAAACCGGTTGACAGGACATGTATCTCATCAGATGAATACAGTACTTTGGTCCCTGTGGGAACTGATTCACGAGGATGTCTATCAGATGTAACAGGCAAGGAACTTGTTGCAATTGCAGACAATCAATCAGATCTTTCAAGCCGCGAAATGCACTCAAAATATCAAGGGGCTGAAAATTATCCTAGTTGGATTCAGGATATTTGGAGGGTAATCATGCAGCAGAGTTCCATGTCACAGGTGAGCCTTGATGAAATTATTGAGGATGTTCGAATGGCGTTGAATAATATGAACCATTCAACCTGGGATGAAGTCAATGATGCAAGGAAAATTCCCAACACTTCCGGCTCTTCAGATCCTTCACAAATAAGTGGCTTCATCTCTTGGAAATCCTCGCAGATGTCTCCAGTTGCAGGTTCATCAGATGTGGCACATGGTATGAACACATCCTCACTGGAGACAAGCAACAAGCAGTTCCATTCAAATCTAAATAAATCAATCTCTAAAGTGATTGAACTTATTGAAGGCATTAAACCATCTTCATCAGATTATAGTAAACACAATTTCTTGTCTGAAAATGCTGGAAACTCTATGTTATATAAGGAGTCAGCAGCACTTACAGGCTACATGGTGCGTGTTTTCCAATGGAAAAGTTCTGAACTTAGTGGTGTTCTACAGAATTTTGTCCACATTTGTAATGATCTTTTACATGGAGAGGCTGATCTTGAAATTTTTGTGGGAGAACTGACGTCAACTTTGAACTGGATTATGAATCACTGCTTTTCCCTTCAAGACGTTTCAAGCATGAAAGATATGATCAAGAAACATTTTGAATGGGAGGACACATATAGTGAAAGTGAACATGAAGTTGGGATGAACAGTCCAAATTTAGAAACTGAAAAGTTTTATCCATCTGAGGAATGCAAACATACAAATGTGGCATCAGGTCTGCCGTTATCTTCTTCAAATGGCCAAAGTGTTCTGCCTCAAATGGAGAAAAAAGTGGAGTTGAAACTGAAGGATGAAAATAGGAGATTAAAAGATGAGGTATCTATTTTGAAATCAGGGAAGAAAGATTTGGAAGAGAGGCTTCAATCAACCACTAACAAAAATGAGGCTTTGGTGATTCAGCTTCAGGAATCAGAACAAAGCATTGCAAGGTTACAAGTTGAGCTAGCGAAGTTAAAAGAATTGAAGGGGTTGATTGAGGATCAAATTGAAAGTCACAAGCTAATGAATGAAGATCTTGATACCCAGCTAACAGTTGCCAGGGTTCAACTAAATGAGGCTCGCCAGAAGTTTTCATCTCTGGAAGTGGAGTTTGAGGACAAACATAACTGCTGTGAAGAACTAGAGGCAAAATGTCTTGAACTGCAACTCCAGTTGGAAAGGTATTTTGTGTTTCTGATTTTTTGTGTGTGTTGTCATTGTTTGACTTTTCTGGCATTTTTCTGAAAATGAACATGATTTTTTTTTCATTCATTGACAAATAAATCTGATAAGTGATACAATTTGTGGTTTACAGCATTGCAAACAATGCATCAAGTTACAATATGGATCAAGATCATAGCCAACTCAGAACTGTAAGTTGTCATGCATATTCCAGAAATTGCAATTAGATTGCATTTCTTAATGATGATGAACACATTCTATTAATGGTTACGAGAAAGTTGCTTATAGAAAAATTGATTACAAACGAATTTTTAAAATGCTTTTTAGTACAGTTTATGAACACCGGTTATACATGTTTCTGCTAGATGCATCTTGGTGTGCTGATCATATTATTTTCTGGCACAAGCTTTGGTATTACCATGGAAAGAATTTGTGATGCACTGATGCTAGTTGTAGAATTTATATTTTATGCTCAACTTGCTTTTGTCTGCAACAGACGTTTTCTGCATGAACACCACTCCAAATGATGCGGTTGTAAATAATCTTCAATGAGGTTCGGGTGGGAACTTGAGTCCCCCTTGAAGGTAGAGCTCATAGGGAGGGAGGAATTACCTTAAGGGTAACTTCTTTTTTCCAAACATAATGGAGTTTTTGTCAAAAGGGAAGTCCATGGAATTGAGCGTGCACAAATTATGATGAAACTCATCATCTTGCAACTATGTAGCAACCCTTGCATGAGGGTACATTGTTTGTTACAATCTTGGGAGGACATCATTAACCAACTGCCACATTTATTTAACTTTGGTCACTTCTTTATCATGGGGCTCGGTTTCCTATGAATGGACCCACTACAACCTCCACATGGCAAGAAGTGTCATATAATGGCAATTTCCTTGGTTGAGGACATGGGATAGGCCAAGTTCATCCAGGCTGTCACAACTTTCATCACAATCTTTCTCAGCATGACCTTCCACAACTTGCTACCCAGCCCACTCTACAGCCTTGTCATCATTTGTTGTCCAATGTCATCAGTCTATGACAAAATTGAATTATTTCCTCTTCTGGTATCTCTTAGTTCTCTATGTCCTGACAATAGGTCTCATAAAAGACAAATGATTCTATTATAATCTTATTCATCTTAAAAACAACCCACAGTTTCCAAGTTACATTTTGATCAAGGCACGTGAGCATTGTGGGGTGGTGTGGTTCTCTGGTAGATACTGCGGGATGGTCCTTGCAAAAGTGGGAAGTTTGGATGGTCATTTGTTGCATAAATGGGGGTCCAAAGTTGTTAGAGATATTAGGAATAGGTTGGAGTGGACAAGATTTAGGTTTTTGAATGAAGATTTCAAACAAGTAATTTCTTATCCTATTCTTATTCTTGTATAAATTGAGATGTTTTCTCGTTAAAAAAAAAGCTACAGTGAATTCTATGCAAAGTAGTCATTTAAAAGTTATCATGGTATCAGAGTCATGGCCTGGTAGCAGTTTTGCTCTCAGGCCAACCATGGTCCTGCCTCTTATATTTCTACAATGATTCCACTATCATTTTTCCCCTCTTCGATAAAAATCAACCTCCCTTATCTCATTGGTTTCATCAAGTTGCACAATTGAAAGCTTCTTGAAGAGATCACGAGAAATCTGATTTAGTGGACAACTGGCACCAATAGACTCAAAAGGAGCGGGATGTGACAGAGATAGACTATAGACAAACTTTGATCACTAGCAAGTAGCAAAGCATGGTAATCGATTCTACCATATATCTGTTGTTTATTTCAGAGATCAAGGTTTTATTATTTCTTTTTTTTCACTAATCGCCCGACCTTTTCTATGAAAGGACCATGCGATTGTGGGAGTGTGTTTGAGATATTAGGAATAGGTTAGACCTATGATACCCGGGTACTTCCTACAAGCCCAACGCATCTGTATCAGACCGATACGATACTTGTATTGGTACCTGATACTGCACCGATACTTTTAGGGAGCAAGTTTAACATATCGTACTTGTAAAGTCCTTTATTTCATATAGTTTTTTTTGATATTTTTACTTCTTACTATAAAAAATGCTAGAAAGGGACAAAAACAATGTTAATTTCATTGATTCAAAAGTGATCTATAGAAAAAATTAGGATCCCCATATCAGTATCCGTGTCCTAGATTTTCAAAAGTGAGGAGTCGCATCCCTATTCCCCATATCGGTGTCCGTATCCATACCCGTATCTGGGCATCATAGGGTTAGACAGTAGGTTGGAGAGGATAAGCTTTAGGTTTTTTAATGAAGATTTCAAACAAGTGACTCCTCATCCTATTCATTCTTATTCTTGTAAAAATTGAGATGTGAACGCTATGGTGATTTTATCCCAGATGTTGTGTCTGCTGAAATTCTTCATGGTATCAAAACAAATGAAGGACATAAAATATTTATGACAAGGATATAAACAGAACAAAATGATCAAGAATATTTTTCTTGTAAAGAAATCTTTGTGGCGACCCGTGCGAGACACTTTGGGAATGGTTAAATGATAATGAAAGTAGCTATAAAGTTGGTAATCTTTAATTCATGTCACCTCTTTCTAGAATAAAAAGGATGCCCTTAAACCTTGGATTATAGTGGGAATTACCTATTTCACTTTTGATTTTGGTGACACATATGTCCTCCGCCATTTGCATTTCCGATGCACTGCCATTACTTATCAGAACATTTAATAACAATATAACACATATCGTTTTATCTTGTGCACTCGCAAAAGACATGGGCCTAAAAATTCATTGGAAACACCTTGATCTCTCGGTTTTGCCCTAGGATTGTGTGGTTCTAATAGTTGGTTCTTATCAAATTAACATCATGGAGATTGCAGATTTAGGAAGAAATTCGTACCCACATTAGCCTCATTTTAATCATGAGAATATGAGGCTTTGTTTCAGGCATTTTATATGGGGAACCATGGAGACAACAGTGAAGTAACTACAATATATGATGATGCTGAGAAGTCTTCAATCCAATAGTTCTAGTACTCTAGAACATCATGAATACAAGTTTATCAGGGATGTTGTCACATCTTTATTCAGCTAATTCATTTAATGCCAGATTATCTTTTCCAGTTGAATTTAACCTTTTGTGATGTTTCTTACTGAAAATTTGAAATTACATCTCCACAATATGTTGGACTTGGGTTTCTGATCTCATTGGTCCATCTTGAATGCTTAATCGCTTCCTTCAACCACGAAGATTTTTTTTTTTTTTTTCAGCATCAGACAGTTTTTACCTAGAAGGTGGTTTATCTTCTTCACAAAAGCAAGCCCGTCTTGATGAACCACATAGTGCAACATATCATTATACTTTTTCTCATTGGCACTTCATGTTTAAATTACATGCGAACTTTTGAACTATGATTATAAATTGTAAGTGTGTACTGCAGGATTGGGAGCTTTCAGTAGCTTCAGAAAAGCTGGCAGAGTGCCAAGAAACCATCCTGAATTTGGGAAAACAGTTGAAGGCCTTGGCTTCACCTAGGGATGCTGCTCTCTTGGACAAGGTGATCACCACACCGGTCCCTGCCAAGATCAACCACCGCACTTCCCTACTAGATCAGATGCTAGCTGAGGATGATTCCAAAGCCGAGGAGCTCAAGTCCCCAAAGACAAAAGAAATAATATGCACTGGAGACCCACTGCAACCCAATAATTCCAATGCTGGTTTCTTGTATGGTCGAAATGTCTCCTCTTTCCAAAACGATAATAATACTGCAATGACTGTTCTTCAGGCTTCCCCTGTTAATACTTCTGGAAGGTTTAACGGAACGAAACACAAAGCTGAGGCTCCTGTAGGATCTCTTGCCATAGTTCCTAAGAGACAAAGAAGTGGTGGCATTGGCCTGTGGAGGAAGCTTCTAATGAGAAAGAAAGCAAGCAGCAAGAAAGTGCCCCTTGCCATTGGGGCCTAGCCACCAAGTGTTCTGAAATAAAGAAGTGTAGTGGTTGCTTTAGTTACTGTTTGAAGGGTTAAGAGGAATGTTTAATGCTTCTTGTCTGTGCTTATATGTTGATAGAGTAAGCATTTCAAGTGGTAATAAGGGCGATGGTTTTCTATGTAATGTAACTAATTGTATGTACATATATGTTTGGAAGGGGACACTGAAATCTACGCTATTTTGTTTGAAGAGGAATGCCATTTATCTGTGTAGTTAGTAAAGATTGTAGCTTTTAGGCCAACTGCAAGAAGACAAGTAAGAAGGCAGCGTCCGAAACTCGGACCAGGCTGACAAGTTATAGGGCCAACATCTAAATCTAGCACCAGCCCTTCACTAGATGACTGCTCGGGAGCGAGGGTGGACGGCTCTCACCCGACCTACTAGGTTCTTATACCATTTGTAGGATCTTACACCTCATTGAGCTACCACTTATCCCAAAACCAATTGGTGATGAGAAATGGCATAACAATAGTTTTATGGTGAGGGCAAGGGCTCGACCACGATTATGACTGTTCAGGAGCGAGGGTGGACATAGACCTTAACAACCAATCCTTGAACCCTAACCCTCTTGCACAGACCATGCAACTAGTGAGACATAAGGAAGATTGGTTCTCTCAAGGGACTATTTGTTTGAATAGAATACATAAGAATTAAATACATTAGAATTCATGTCTTTTAAGTGGTTAAAAATGAAGATCAAAGGTGGAAATTAAAAAAAAAAAAAATTAGGATCTTTTCTTTCTATGGAAAGTGAATCAATGGAAGCTGATAAATGAATACCCAACTATCGCCATTGTAATCTAGATCCTATGAAAGTTGAAGTTGCATCCACATTATTACCTTCGTCTTTCACTAGGGGTGCTCATGGGCTGGGCCAGCTTGGATTAAGTGATGGAAAGCCCAAATCCTGGCCCAGCTTGTGTAAGAAATGCATGTAATTTAACTTAATTAGTGCTTTAATGCCCACAAAAGTGATGAAAAACCCGGTTCAGTCCGACTTAATTGATTAAATGGGTGTGCTCGGACCTAACTTTTATGGCCCGTGTCGAACTTGGCCTAGTGTTTCTAAAGCCGTGCCTTAGCCCGGCCCTTAATAACCCGATCTTTCAGTTTCACCCTTGTATTGTTGACGCCTCACCTTTTTAATTATCTTAAAGATGATCTCATTTGTCTATGACTTCTTATGTATTCTATGTGGTGTCGTCTTGGCAATGCTCTTCAAAGATTCTTATATATAAGAATATCTAATACAGGCACAGGCACAGGTTGTGCTCAAGTGCAGACCTTCCGTCCGAACCCCCTCATGGGGCCCACTTGAGGACATGTCACTCATGGAAGTGTGGGAGCGAAAGATATGAATGGGATCTACATGTATGTAAAATCTTAACTCATTTAGATCATGCTAACCCCTTCATCTATGGCCCTCAAGCTTAATGATTTTAGCCCATAGAGATTAGTCCGGCCCAAAGGGCTGGGACACCCTCCGTTCTAAAAAAAAATTAAATAAAAAAAAATGTCTTGTTTCCTCAAAAGGAGCCTTGGTTTTCTATTCTTCTGAATGAGTAATCTTCGAATTCCTTTGTCCGTGATCATCACAATCAAAGAAACAGAAAGTTTGTATATTCAAATTGATCAGCTAATTGGATTTAATAATAATAATAATAATAAAAATAGCTATCATGAAAGAGAAGTAAAACTGAATATTGGGTACAAGTGGGCTGCTGGGCTGCCTAGGATGGGTTGTGGGACTAGAACTTGCTCCTCATTCTGGATCACAAACCCTGCCCGACTTTACATATGGTGGTCTTTTCAGGTCCTGGTTTTGATTTTTTTTTTTTTTTTTTTTTAAATCTGCTAAGCCTCACCCAAATCAAAGCCCAGGCCCGTTTATGGTTGAACAGTTATTTTGGTAAAAAATGCTTGCTCAATTAACAAAAGTTATCGTTGGGCTTTGGTTTGTAATTCTGGCTCGATAACTAGAAGGTTCAGGTATAGGCTAACCTAGCCCAGACCCATAACCCAAGCATACCTCCTAGCTGAATTAAATCGATTGCTAATTAATATTAGGCTGCTAAGAAGTGCTAATACACACGGATGTTGTAAAGCATCATAGGACATTGATATGTATGACTTTTCTATATATGAACTGGAGAATAATATAAGTAATTTTGAATGATAATGGTAGTTCTAATGTCCAAGGATCTTGCAATGGCCAAGACATGGACACGCCAATAAGAGAATATATCAACTGGTAGCTTGGTGAGGCACCTCCCTTCAACAGAAACAACTAAGGATCATTCCCGGCTATAGCGCTAATGATGAGAGACTTGTGTGCATTTGTGTGGGTGAGTACTTGCCTTAGATAGAGAGTGAGAGATGAACAGTGACGTAATAAGATCTCTCTCAGTTTCTAAATTTTTGGGACATCCCCATCCAAGTTAGTTCTCTGTAATTATCAACACAAACACCTAGTTTTCAAGCACTTATACTCCACCAGTAACAATCACCATTTTTAGTTTCTCTCTCTCTCTCTCCCTCCCTCCCTCCCACCTCATTAAGAAAAAGGTGGTGGTGTTATCATTTGTAATTGTGTCACTCTTAACAGCTGGTGGACAAGCCATAACCTAAGTGTATGGTTGCTGTCTCATCAGGCCAAACGAGTCAAAATGCTATGGGATCACCCAACATATCATGGGGTTAACAAGAGGTCTGCCTTAGCTCGACCAACTATTATGCCCTACTTTCAAGGATTACATTTACTGTCTGGAGAGAAAAAGGAAATCAGTACATCACATCCCTCACAAAGGACAGATATCAAGGACCTGTTATTGCCAACGTGATAAAGTCTTGTCCAGAATTCTGCTAAAAAAACAGACCCTAAGACTTCTTTTGAAGAAGAGAAGCACTATACCATTATGTTAGTCACTAACAATTATTCTGGTTCCCAGTTGAGTTTTTTTTAGGTTTAGAGGGCATTTGTTTAGAGGGATTTCTAATGGAAATTTCCCATGTATTGTTAGCTTTTGATATTATTATCTATTGCTTTCCGTGTAGCATTTGGAATTTTCTCTTTGATCAGCTAAAAAAATTTAGCCATTTGAAATGTCACTTCTGACTTTACAATTCTCACTACTCCATGTATGTTGGGTTATACTTGAGTATTTAGAAATTTAGCTAGAGAAAACATTTGGAGAACTTGTAATTTCCTTCAAAGAAATTCTCTAAATCCCACCAAACAACCATGCCCTTAAATTGTTGCTTCCATCCGGGATAATCTCCCATGCATGTAAATAGATGGTGATTTACAACCTAAATTGTGACAATCCAAGCAAACCATCCATGAGAACTACAAAGAACCTGCTATCCGATTCTCCCGAGTTATGTCACCTAATCCTACTTGGACTAGGCAAAAGCACCATCACACGGTAGGTACTGTTAACAACTTAAAAACTCTTTTATGGTTTAATCATAACTGGGAAACTAATGGCACTACCAAGTCATGGTTTCAATATACCTATGGTGAAACTAGCATCAATTTTTCACCCCACTTGATATAATGCTTATTGACATGCTAAACTAAAGCCATGGGTTATGTTCATCTGAATGAAATGACTATGACATACTCCTAATCCACGTCAAGCACTTCCCACCCCTCGTCCCCCCACATGAGGAGATTGCATCCAGGTAGGCCCCACACGGAGGAGAGAACAAAACTCCTATCATCTGGGCCCCATCAGACCCTCTCTCACTGTATTCCTTTAACCAACTTGATGGAGGAATCACCCAAAGTCCCAAACTGTGAAAAAGAAAAAGAAAAAAAAAAGAAGAGAAAAAGATGAAGACATGGGAGATGACAGATGACACAAGTTAAGAGGGGTAGAGAGGAGGATATGAGCTTTTTAACGTAGTGGATGAGGACATTTCCTTAAAAAAGGAAAAGTAGCTTTTGGTGCCCCCAACAACTCCTGACAAAGTAAAACACTGAATTGTGCTGTGATGAAGGCCAGATTTGGAAAGTAGATGGTTGTCTCTTGGGTGGGGTCCATTAAATTCCTTAGCCAAGGAGATGGGATAGCCACGCAGCAATGGGATGGGAAAGTTGAAGCATAAAAATGCCTCATTTCTTTTTACTTGTATTGGAGTCTACTATTCATTTCCCATCAATCCTTGCACACCCCCACTAGATTCTCTTCTTATCTGCTCATTGGAGAAAATATGAAAAGGCACACAAAAGACTTGGTTGTGGACTTTCTCTTCTTCTTCCTTTATTTCTTTCTTTTCTCTCACATATGCTCAGCTTGACAGTGTGGTGGACCACACTATGTATTGATATAATGTTCCCCCCAACCCCCTTACTATATAAGTAGCTGTGTACATCACTCTAATCTGTTGATTTGTGCCATAGATTGGCCATAGTCTAAATATAAATAGATCGATCAATTAGATAACATTACTACTTAATTTATGGACAATACCTTGTATGATATAAGTTTTCGCTGTCATTTTAAAAGGCATATTAAGGAAAGTACTATCTTAATGAAGAAGACCATGAATAGATAAGTAGGTGGAGTAAAAGGCTATCTAATAATATATTATCTATAGCATGGTAGTTTGGTCTCAACCAAATAACCCTAAGTAGATAAGTAGATGGAGTGAAGCTATCTAATAAAATACCATTGTAGTTCAATCTCAATCAAATAAGGATAAGGGGTGGACAGTGGACTCAAAACCAGTATGATCAAGTTATCCTAACTATGTTAAAATCTCCTAGTTTAATTAATGGCTTTTCTTGATGCAAATTTCTAGCTATGAGATCTAGAAAGGACAATTGTCATATATTAGCGCGAAGTAATCACCTGAGCTAATGGACGAGGGGTAAGTGTTTGTGAAGGGATTGTTGATAATACGTGGGGCCCATTCTTTAAAAATACTACATTAATTATGGTGAATGAGTTTTGTTGTAAGAACAGATATAGTAAAACATTTAAATCGGGAAATATTGTAAAGTATCTTACACAACAACCACGAAAATCTCTTCTTGATATGATTTTTGGTTTTCAAATATCAAAGATATTTATGAAACTGGAAGCATTATGTAACTGGAAAAAAAAGTTACTAGTGCTGGTAGAGAAAAGCCCAAGCAACATAAGTTGGGAGAGAATAGAGAGAGAATGTGTGGGGATGCATATGTCATGTGGTCCATGAATATTTACTACTAGGTGAGGCAGCAGGGCCAAGTGTGTGGCTTTTTGGTTAAACACCAAAATGATGAGCATGTACCTAACATCTCTCAGATACTCGTATCCACCTTTAGTTTCCCTCATTAAATACCACCTAACCCCTCAACCCAAACCTAAGCCTAGACCCAAAGCCCATTGATTAAAACCAATGCCCTCATTGGCAGCAGTAGAATGAGGGTAACTATCTATCATGTCATGATGTATGGGGAAAGCTAGAAATCACTCCTAACTACTCCTTCACAAAGTAAAGTCAAAGTAAAGTGGAGAGGGAGGTGGCAGTCCGCTATTTCATCATGTGGACTTGAGGGCATTGATTGGTTTATGCAATGTTTCCAACTAGTAGGGCCTACACGCTACCAAATGGCAAAAGCTATTATTCTCATTATGGGGTGATATTTTGCCGATGCTATCTTACAGCATTGAACCTTCATTCACCATTGAATTATTGAATCTCATAATGCTGTTAAATCAAGCATTAGGATTGAGGCTGATTTTTTTGGTTCTCCACGTCATAAGGAGATTTTTCTATCTGCCCTTCTTCCACCCATAGGCCATAGACATGCATATTTTGCTGTTTATGCAATGTTTCCAACTAGTAGGACCTACACGCTCCCAAATGGCAAGAGCTATTATTCTCATTATGGGGTGATATTTTGCCGATGCTATCCTACATCATTGAACCTTCATTCACCATTGAATTATTGAATCTCATAATGCTGTTAAATCAAGCACTAGGATTGAGGCTGATTTTTTTGGTTCTCCATGTCATAAGGAGACTTTTCTATCTGCCCTTCTTCCAACCATAGGCCATGCATATTTTGCTGAGTGAGTTTGGGCTGTTTGTACAAAATCAAGCCCATAAATCCATCAAAAGGGGCCACTAATAAAATTCATACAACCCTAATTTAGTTTCTGCATGTTTAGAGCGTCTTGACTCTAATTAACACGTGACTTATTCCCTTTAATTTTGTATGTTTTTTAATTTTAGGATTAGGGGTGCACGGCGAGCGGTTTGGGCGGTTATTAGGCGGTTTAGGCAATTTTGTTTTATGGCAGTTTGTAAAAAGTAGAAACTGTAACTGCCCAAAATATAGGCGGTTTAGACGGTTTTTTTAGCGGGCGACTTGGGCGGTTTGGTATTTGTACCTATTTCTCTCTTTTTTATTTTTTTTATTTCTAATATAATGTAACTAAAGTTTCAAAGTACTTAACATAAAGAATAAAAATTAAACATGATTTTTAATAAAAATCAATAATAAACAATATTTTCAACTAAGTATATCAATGTAAAATTAAAGTCCAAAGGCATCATCAAAATTAAAAAATACAATCACTTATATAATCTAACGTCCAAAGTCAAAAATCTAATAAAGAAACATCTAAATTCAAAAATTCAATGTCTAAATTTCAATAAATAAACCTCAAAATTTTAAAACTCAATGTCCAAATGCTAAAAGAAATTCAAAATCTAAACTTCAAGTTCGTAAAGATCGATATATATATAATTTGAAGCAATCCTGCAACAAAAAACAAAAAAACTAGTTAGAATAATAATTGATAAAAGATAATAAACATCAATATTTAGTTTAGTGATAAAATTGTAAGGTCGTCAAACTGTCATACAATATAATCTAGACTTGTATTGGAGTTGCACTAGGATCATGAGGAGTTGCACTTGTATTGTTTTTTCTTTTAATAATGAGCGGGCGGGGCGGTTTGAAACCGCCTACTCAAATGTCAAACCGTAACCGTTCGCTCATTAGTATGGATTGAAACCGTCCCGCCCGCCTAAAGGCGGTTTTGACGTATATTCACTTGTAGCAGGGCGGGGTGGAGTGGAGCGGGTAGGTTACAGTTATTTTTGTGCAGCCCTACTTAGGATTTACATGTGATTAAATGCGGTAGGAGTACTGAAGTGAAAGTTGAACTTGGAAGGCAATTTTATTAAGAGAATGTGAACTCAAGGGGGCTAATTTAGGGCACTTATCTGGAGAAGGGTGGAATGTGGAGGGGTGGTGGGTGCATTTTAACCCTGATATGACTAACAAATGATTTTTATGACCCTAAATCAGCACACTAGTGTCAACTTACTGAGGTTCATTAATTGTAGGATCTTACACCCAATTGAGCTACTACTTATCCCAAAATTAATTGGTGATGGGAAACGGCATAACAATGGTGTTATGGTGAGGGCTAGGGTTCAATCACAATTATGACCGTTCAAGAGCAAAGATGGACGTTAACCTCAACATTAATTTATATATATATATATAACTGTTGGTTGTTGGTGGGTGATGTTGTTCCTCAAATCAATATCCATCACCACTTTGCTAACCCTCAGTAGGTGCCCCTAATTTGCAGGTTGGGCATCTGTTGAAACCCACTTCCTTTTCAATATATCAATTACCCTTTCTTTCTTTCTTTTTTTTTGAAGAGTGTTTTTTTTTTTTACCCTTCCAGTCCATTCTTCACCTATGTGACCCACCTAGGTCTCCCACTTAGGCAGGAGAGAAATCACTATGACAAAGTTCTTAGAAGATCCAGTCTTCATGTTGCTTGTATATATGCAGGTTCGGCGCCAAACTTTTTATATGAACAGTTCTTTTAATGGACCGCTCTTATCCATCATATGGTTGGGTAACTATCAAAATCAATGGCCCAAAAATAGATGAAAATTGTTAAAAAGGGTCATGTGCGGCAGGGTCCTACAGCTTGCGGGGTTGCTAGGTTTCCAGCATATATAGATCATGAGAGAGATGAGTATTTCAAAATGAATTTGAGTGACGTGATGGAGTTAATTAGACATCACCATCGGGATCAGATAATCATAGATGTAGATGAATCAGAGTTGGCAAAAGAAAAAAAAAATCACTAAAAGTGGCAAAAGTGGTGGCCACAAGGCATCTGCGTTTAGCACATGCAATGCAAGAAGCCACTTTTGCCATTCTAATAAAAGGTCAGCACTTTCACAGAAGAGAAGTATCAGTGGACCTCCCTTGACATGCATATTGAATTTTGGAAAGCTTGTATGTGTGGTAAAAGTTTTTCAACAGAGAATTTCTATAATGAAAAGCCCGACTTGGAAAAGAAGAACAACTTTCTTGATAGGGCATGCCCCATTAGAAAAAAAAAAAAAATGTTTACTAAAAATAGAGGTGTACAAAAAATCTGTTGATTCGAAGAACCGATCAGATCCGATCCACAGATTTTTAACCGAACAAAGATAAACGGATTGATAACAGATTAAAAACCTTGTAATCTGTTAGCAACGGATCGGTGTCGGATTTCACCCTCAATTCGGGAATTCAATCTGATTCAATCCGTTGACATTAAATACAAATAAAAAAAAAACTTAAGGGGTCTAAAAATAAATTAAGAGATCTAAATATAAAAGAAGAAATGAAACCCTAGATCAAATTTTACCATAGTCTTGAGAGCATGCTCTTCAAATTTTCTTAACACATTAGATTGAACGGATTGAACAGATTAAACCGATTCGATCCGGTCCTCCACGGATTGATGACGGATTTGGCCTACTCCGTACAAATCCGATCCGTGTACATCCCGAACTAAAAAGTCGTCAATTATAGATGTGAAGTAAAATTAAGGATTTGTTTGGGCAACCGTAAAAACAGCCCAAGTGTGCGGCCCCCTAGGCTATGGTAACAAATAATAATAATCATCATAATCATAGGGGTGGATGGAAACGTGTGTAAAATGATTCAAGGGTTTAGCCAAAAAGAAAAAAAAGAGAGGGAATGATTCAATGGAAATTTTGAGGGTCAGAATCAAAGGCTTGGTATGTAGGGGAACTGACATAGCAGACTTGGTTTTTGTAAAGTAGCCATGTGCACAACGAAGAGAGGCTCTATGATCAGTCTATCCATCCATCTCTGCAAAGCAATCTACTTGGGCATAACTGGAGTGGCAAAATGATGATGAAAGAGGGAGGGGAAATGTGGTGGTTTATGTTTTCAATTCATAGATGTAAGTCGTAAAACCTCTTTACTGAATGTGTAGGATTCAAGGAAGCTACTGCTACCACTCTATTACCGACTGAAGCCAAAGGCATGCATGCAGAGATGGGCCCCACGTTACTGCAAGTCTGCACCCTCACCCACATGATCAAGTGCCGTACGGTGGAGCTCTATAGGTATTCCTATCTTGCAAATTTCCTGTTCATCTTAACGTGGTGAATCAGGACCACTCACCCAGTAGGTATTACCAGACATAAGCCATGCGGCTAAAAAACACAAAAGTGATCCTGATGATTTTGAGCCTTCTGGCAGCACAAGACATAGGGACGGATATTTAATTACAAAGAGCTTTAATATTGTTGCCTTCTTCAATTCCAGGTTAACTGGATTGGTTGATTGAGTCGACCAATATTTAGATCTAGGGTTCATCAGTATTTTGGTTATTTGTATCTTTGAACTAAAAGAAAGATACGTATATATTTTTTGAAAAAACGATAACAAAGATTTCATTAAAAGGAGGAGAAGAATACATCAAAACTTTCAAAAAAGAAAAAAAGAGAGGAGTTGGAAGGTGCAAGAGAGAAAGATACATATATATTATATCATATATGGATGTAACTTATAACTCTTAACACTTAAAAGAAAGAGTGATAAAAAAGAAGAATAGACTCTTCCCTAGAAGTAGGTACACTATCAAACTACATAACTGGACATGTTTTTTATTTTGTGGGATTTGCTTGATTAGATCTGCGTGTGCATCATGTTTGTATCTTGATCTCAAATTTCCGCTGCACGCAAAAATTTGTGATTGCTTGGGTTTTTCATGTGACCTTTCCCCATTGGAACCTGCCAGACGAGCAATCTTCATCAATAGATGGGAAAGGGGAATACCTAAAATCAGTATCAAAGAAATAAAGTATTATAAAGTATGAAAGAAATACAAAACTGAAGGGCTAAGATCACTATAATTTTTATAACAAAAAATGAAGTATGAAAGAAAAATGCGGAGAGGAATCAAAATTTAGTTATTGAACAGGAAAACAAAAGATTTAAGGGTCCAGTTTTTTTAGTTGATATTGGTATCTAAGAGTTTTAAGTAATTCTTCTCCCATCGAAGGGGCTAAAATTGAACATTTAAACATGAAAATCACAAATATATATTAAATAGTCTCTCCTTTGGTAAGAAAAATAATTACCCTGGCATTACCCCTAGCAAATGAAACGACATCTACAGTATATCCTTCACTCTACACTTGAGTTTGGATCCTCCATCGCACCTATTACATGGTACCGTGTAATACTATTTCTAGAATTCCATCGCAAGGCCCACCTAGAGATCATCCCAACCGCTCAAGTTGAGTTTTATATCCTCCAATCATACAACTCAAGTAACACCTCGAAAGGAGTGGGACCCATCGTCAGATTGAGCACCATGATGGAAACGTGATTCGCACCATATCAACAGCTATGCCACATCGACACCCAATCACATTTCCATATGGTGCTCGATCGGACAGTGGGGCCCACTCCATTTGACATGATACTTGAATTGAATGATTGGAGGGGATGGAATTCAACTTGAGCGGTATGGGTGATCACTAAGTGAGCCCTACAATGAAGTTCCATAAAAAGTATTATACGGTACCATGTAATAGCTGCGACTGATCGAGTATCCACAGTCACCTCATGAATTTCTGTCTTTTGTAACTCTACCATGAATTCTTTTAGGATTAAATACATGGCAAATGGGCCTTACAGAATCAAACAATAATTGAAAATATTGGTTGTAAATGTGCAAACATGATCCAAAAAATCTGAATATGGATGGAACTGTGTGGCTTTATATTTACTTTAAAAAATAAGAAGATGAAGATAATAGTCTCCATCAGCCATCTTTAGCAATATGTATTAGCCGATGAAGACCATTATCTACTTCTGGGATATTTAAAGCAAATCGTGTGAGAAAAAAGTTGTCTGTATGATGATTTGAACACCCAAGTGAATGATATTTTTACCAAAAATACAAAACAAGTGAAATGATATTTGTATTCCAGTTCACACTACTAAAAGGGCAACCAACGGTCGGTGTTAGAAATGGGAAGAGAGTAAGTGGAGAGGTCTCTCTCTCTCTCTCTCTCTCCTCTCTCCACTATTAAAGGGAAACAAAAGACTCGCTGTCAGTCAGATGACGATGGCGATCTATCGCTGACTTTGGAACTTCTTCGGGACAAGCACCAGCGTTTCTATTTTAAGAAATTTCCCTGTATTTTCTAACCTAACCTTTCTTTCTCTGTCCTGAAAGCAAATACCATTTTCAGTCTCTGTACAAATGGAAAGAATGCCCAAGAAAACAAGAAGCTGGAAATATGAACTGAAGCCACTGCTTGTGGTTGTAACTATATTTCCTTTTTAACCATGCATGTTATGATGAGTGTGTGTGAATTCCTGAGTCCTAACACATGGGTTCATTCTGTGGGAGGATCCAAGCAGTCCACCTGCTTGGGGTACTTAAATCTGGAACCATTCCTTTGGTGGGCCCTCCTTGATTGAATGCTCGTGTCATCACACTCAAACGATGGAGCTATATAGGCCCGTCAAATCTAAATTCTAATGTCATCTAGCACTCACTTTCATCAAAGAAATTGCTGCTGATTGACTACGATTGGTGCGGTATTCATATTGATTGATGGGATAATAACTAAGATGATGATTGTGATGGTTGTGGAGCGTTTTCTCTTGTTTTCATTCATCTATTTTCAAGAGCGATTTTCTCCTATGGCATCATAAGAGTTGCGGTGTGTGAAATTTATTGCCTGCCTTTAATGTAGAGGGGCCATTCTACATTAAAGGTGGGGACGCACTTTGGTGCACAGCAACTCCTGCGGGAGTTCAGCAGTTGAAAATTCTGCATATTTTCAATACTTCCTATTGACCATTAAGAGATATATAAATCCTACTAGAGATCTCAACCTTTAATAGAGAGTGGTATGGGTTTTCATAATCTATTTTCTCTGCTCTATAGCACCGAATGATCTCCTGGGCGAGTGCGAGTCCACACGACATGCACCTGGCGAGATTTCATCACTGTGGTTCATGAGAGTCTGTGCAGGACAATCTGTGGGGACTTTGTTAGGAGAAAATTGCCCCTAAAATGATATGGGGAGAATTGGACTTCCTCAGGCACAAGGGATTGTGCAGAAGGTGGTGATGATGGGATTAGAGGTAAAAAAGAAATGATGATGGTGACAGTGAGATAAGATGGAAATAAAAGAAAATATCAATATAAAATATTTTGCTAACTGTCCAGATGAATGGGCCATGACCCCAATATTCAGACGATTCTCCAGTCAACAAAACTGCACCCCTAAATAATTGAGTTTGGATTAAAGTGAGACTACCAATCAAGGGATGCTAAATCAGAAAACAAGTGATTTTCAAAAGATAGACTCTTTTTTAAGAAGGAAAATTAAGGAATATAAAAGCATATGTTGACTAATGTAGTAGTGCCTTATGATTGCAAGCCTCACCCATATGCCCCTAAACTTCGGTGTGTTTGGATGTATAGTGAATTGAAGTAAAGTGAGATGAAGCATCAAATCAAAAGAAAATAAAATATAAGGGATTACAATAGTATTTTGTTTTTAGTTATTTGGTATGAAATTTTTTTGACTTTTTATATATTAAAGTGGAGCTTTTTCGTCTATTAGTGGAGAAAGGGGGTTACTTTTTTAACTTTTTTTTTTTTTTTTTAAGATGGAGGAAATTTTAAAATTGTGTACTTTTGATATTAATCATTGTCTTTTCTTGTCTGGATGATAGAGGCTTTACCTCACATCACCTCACTTTACTTCACTTCACTTCACCACAAATCCAAACACACCCGAATTTCCTATTGCTTTGATTATCAAAGTAGACAAGAAACAACTTACAAGGATTACTGAAGTGGAGTGCCCTGGAACTTTTTACGGCATAGGAAAATATCACAAATTGTTAAACTGTGTCTTTTTCAACTTTTTATACTTTTTATTTCAGGTATGACTTTCCTCCATTACTTTCATAGATACACTCATACACCTCTCTCTCTCTCTCACCAGGAAATGAATGTGTAAAACTGTAAAAACACAAATAGATAGACAGAAAGATTGAAATGAGAGGGAAGCCTTAGATCCGATGACCAAATAAGGTACGCCTGTTCTTTTCAGAGGAACTGAATAGATTACACAGGCATCTCTCTTTACGCACGCACGAAAGTAAGAAGGACGGGGGACCACAGAACAGAAGCATGGATAAATAGTCGAAAACAAAAGCAGATGAAAAAGGGCCTTCATTCCTTGCTCCCTTCTGCTATCCTTTTCCACAACGCCATTATTCAACAAAAGTACGTCAGAGACTAAGCCATCTCACTATCACGATTCATGATTCATGAACCCATCCCATCTCATCCAAAGCCCGCTGTGATGTGTGTGAGAGAGAGACAGGTGCCTCTCCCTTCCCTTCTGCCCCGAATCCTGCGCACACTTTCCCACTGGATGCAGAGCATGTTTGTTACCGGAAATTTGGAATTCTTCACGTTCCTATTTAGAAAGCTGTAATTCTGAGAATTTACAACCTACATGCCATAAAAATGAATGTAGAGGCCGGGAGTTGCCGTGAATGGAATGAATTGTGTTACTATTGTCAAGAGGGAGAGAGAGAGAGATGTATATATGTTTCTTTCAAGTGCCCATATTTGTAATATAGTCTTCTTCTATTATAATATGTTAAGCTGAAAAGTTTTGGATCTAATTTTGACCGTTAGTTATAATTTTGACCAACGTTTAACCATCGTTATTAAAATGTTTCATATTCTCTCCATATAACCACCTACTCATATCATCAAATCACTCACTACTCTCCACTTCAACTTCACTTCTTCCTTTTTTTATTTTTAAGTCTCTTGCTCCACTCCATCTCTTCTACTCCCTTTTTATTCAGTTTTTTTTTTTTTTTTTTTCCATTCATCCAACTTACTTAATGGATGAAAAGATGTACTTTGCAGAACGTTTTTAATGTAAGAATTTTTAATTAATAATGTGACCATGCTGAGCACGGGTGGTTGTGTTAGTCCATGATTATAAGTTGAAATAAGCCATGAAGGTTTTTTTTCAATTTTTTTGGAAATTTATATCCAATATATATTTTTTAGGTGTTGGGTTCAAACTTTTGCTTCATCATGAGGTCCAAGTCAAATTAGATTTGGAAGTTCTTCGGCTGTAACTTAGCTGGTAAGTGATATGGGCATATGAGTTCAAATCCCCAATGAAGCAACATAAGAAAAAATGAAAAATAATTTTGCAAGATGCTTGTCACATTCAAATTTGATTCTGTTCTTAAAAAGCCATTCATATAAAAGTGCGTACCATGGATTATTAGTAAATACTTACCATTCAGGTATGAGTAAATTTGTTTTTTATGCCAATTTTATGACTTTATAGCTTGTTCTTGTATTTTAAGTGTTTTATGCTTTGTACCAGTTGATGTATTGTGAGGGGAAAAACCAGCAAAAGTTTTTTTTTTTTTTTTTTCTTTTTGGCTATTACAGGGAAGTAATTGGAAACCATTTTCATTCTTAACTAGCTTAATCTATCAGTCCAAGAGTCATCCTATGGTACTCCATTCCTTTCTCAATACTCCACGTCTTAGTTCTGCGCCATAGTATTCTTTCAGTTGCGCTCCTCTGCCATAGGACAAGTTCCCCACCATACTCTGTAAGCCCTAGAGTGGGATGTCCCTTACCACTGAGCTATCCTGTAATTGTCAAAAATGTGAAAGAAAGAAAAAGTAAAAGCAAAAGAATTACATTGACATTGTGCGTTGCTTCTCGAGTCTAAATAGATTTTGCGTTCCGTGAAAATGTCCCATGTAATGGCAACAAATTGCACAGGAGATTGCCCAAATGAGCCCTAAAATTAGGATCTTGTAATGTGTCCATTCCATACCACTTATTGGACTTCTTAAAGTAGGATAAGTAGTAGAGTTTGTGTCGTTTATAAGTACTACAAGATGCAAGAGTTTGAAGGGTTAATTAGTGGTATCTGCTAGATATTAGAGAGCTGTAAGATCTAATTATCCACAAAAAAACAAGATTGATTAATCATTTTAGACAAGATTAGCCTAAAACACTAATTAGACGAATGGATTATGAAAAATGTAGAATTGACGGATTAAGTTGCAATACAAGTTTCTTGGACAAAATTACCGTCAGGACGATACCGTTACTTGTGTAACGATGTCATTACCTACATAATAATATCGTTATCCACCTGACAATCAATTTGCATATATCGTGTTCACCAAAATCGATGTTTTAGCTTCTCCATCTCGATTTTGAATGAAGTTTCTTTAAATATCGAAGATTAAAAGAAGCAATATACGCTTGGAAAGGATGAATGGATGCATAAAAGAATCCAACTCTTTTTGGAGGAAAAAAGTAAGACAAAAGAAGATAAAGCACAAAATGAAGAGGAAAAAGATAGAAAGTCAATTAACTTGCATCAGTCGAAACAATATCATTACCTATACAGTGATATCGTTACGAGGGTAATTTTATCCAAGAAAAATATAGTGCACCCTAATCCGTCAATTATGTATTTTTCATAATCAATTTTCGTCTAGTTAGTATTTAAGGCTAATTTTTCATAAAAGTCCCTTTAATTTATAACTATGAAATGGACTATTTGCAAATAAAGAGTGAAGTTTATTAACAAATTCTAGTAGATACTTTATTCCAAGGAGTCCATTTCTTAGTTGTATAAATCCAAAAGAAATGAGTTTCCTTTTCTTTTTTTTTTACACTACCATTGATTATGAGATTTGTTGTTCGTAATTTCAATATCATATGAAACGGGATAATTGGATAAGACTAGGAGCCTCATAAGAGTTACGTAGACCATGATTAATTATTTTTCCAAATGTGAAAATGAGGAAGACCATTCTGAAAAGTTGTATGGAGTCTATGAAGAATATGTACTTTGAAACTAATGAAAGCAAATTCAGAGCCATTGGTTGGTTTTTTTGTTTGCACCAATTCACATATACATGTGCATGTTTGTTTGCATTACCTCTCTCATGATTGGCATGTCGCAGGTGGGCCTTATAAGGGGGTTTGGAAGGAGTGTTCGTAGGTGTGCACAATATATTGTATATAATTAATGGACATGGGCCTTCAAATTGGAGCTTACTTGTAAAAATCGCATAGTCATGCTAGCCCTCAAGAACAATACCTTCATTTTGAGGACTTGGGGGGCCAAACCCCCCTCATAAGAAGGCTAAATTGATAAGCATTATTGTTCCAGTGTCAGTAGCACCATGACAAATATAAGAATATAACGATAATATTGCAATATATACATACAACAGAGTTTTCCTTATTAGATATAATATCCTCAAAATATTACCTAAAAGACAAAATAGTTCTAAAAAAGGAAAAAAAAAATCAATTGAGATATTTTATCAGCACTTCATATTGATTCTACATTTTACCCATTTAAGAAAATTATTCTTTTAACATTTTCCTGATAATATCAGAGGAAAAAAAAAAAAAACATAACCCAAACTAAAAAAATAAAAAAATACAGTAACATTTTAGCCAAGACGTCCCATCAAGATATTTGTGAGACACAATGTGCAGCATAAAAGCCAATACAAATATACAACAATATGTGTCTGCCAAATTTGGAATTGACTGATCCTGTTTTCACAAAAATGACTGGTGGTCCGACGGAACGTTAAGTCCCTCTCAGCCATTAAAGCCGTTGTTTCCTCACTGCCATACTTTATACTTTTACTTTCCCCCTCCAGCTGATGATTCTAAAAGGACCCATTCGACAGAGACACGTCATCTGTCCAACGATATTTCCAAGACCTACTATATAGCTACCTCAATTAAACAAGTCTTCCTCCACATTTTCAACACACTAAACCGCCCTTTTGTTACCTCTTTTGGAAGGACGTAATTCCACACAACCTTTAAAAACAGGAGACCCCAATGTCAGATTCGTGTTTTCTTCTCTTATTTAAGTCCAGTTACACCCACTGGTGATGTGGGTCTATAGTTTCTTCCAGGGATTTTTTTTTTTTTTTTTTTTCATGCATTTCTCAATCAGATAAGCTTTGCTTGGGGTTGGTTATATGTAGCATTCTGGGAAACTGTTTCGAGTAGCCAGTAGGAGGGAAAAGCTTTGTAAACTCAGAAAAGCACACGTATCATCTTCTATCAACACAAAAGGGTCAGCCACATGGAATGAACCCAGTAGATTCATTTCATGAACATGCAGGTTTGGCAATTGAAAAGGATGGCCCTCCCCACATACAGTTCAACTCGAGAATGTTTCCCAAATAATCCCAAATAGGGAGTGCACCTCTCAGTGCTCACATTGTGTGGGGGGCCCGCCTCGAGCCCCACCTGAGCATGGGAAGGGGGGGATCGAAAGATCTCCCCCAACACTGCCCGTGTATGGTGATTGAGGCTCTGGTATCACCGGCCCCACTTGATCGACGGCCAATGTACTCGATCCAATTGTCCAATTCATTTGGATGAGTTTTGAAACTGGGGGATCCATTGTTGGGTTTTTTTGTTGTTTAAAAAATTCAAAAGGTGTTTTTAGTATAAAGATGTTTTTTTGTCCTTTAATTCTTTTGTTTCATGGGGTTACTGTAAGGTATTGGAAACAACACATTCCACATTACTAAAGTTCAACTTTTCAAGAGGTTTTATATGTATTCCCATTATTTAAGTACTTTTAAAGGCTTTTACCATGAGCCCTATGTAACATGAGACATTGGGTTCGGAAAACGTTTAATCGGGCGTACTGCGCTCAGCTGGAGAATTCCGAAAAATTCCGTCCGAAACAACTTTATACGGCCTGAGACAAACCAAAACCATGTTGGCTTATCTCCAACCAGGTTTGAAATTGTGTTCCTTTATACTACCAAACTGGACTTTTTCTTGGGAAGAGCTGAAGTGTTGAACAAACACATGATAATTAAAAGAAGAGAAGTGGAAGGAAACAGGGATTCTCATTGGAGCTATCTCCAGTCTCCTCCATTATCAGTCATGATTTGTTTTTCACTTCTTTATCCTTTTTGTTTGGAGAGGGAGAAAAGTGTAATAATGCTGCAAAAAAGCCAGGTAAGATGCAGTAGTTGCCTGCCTTTGTTTCTCATACTACGAGCAGACTGCATTTCAATAAATATGCAGATTAGCTTAGAGGGTCCACTTAGGCACGGGTCTATCCATGGTAGGAAGGGTGATGGTATGGGCTCCAGCAAAAAATCAGCACTACCAAATTGTTCTAGCCTTTGACTCAAACAAAGTTTAAAGACATCTTAACTGTAGGTCTCTTTAAAATTCAATTCAACATGATCAATAAAGGTTAGATGATTATAAAATTGGTCTAATGCCATATTGTGGCATGACTAGATGATCCATAGAGTTCGATTGCACAAACAATCTACTCGTAGGGAAAAGTACAATATAAAACATTGTACTTAGATAAGGATTCTTTATTTGATTTGTTTAATGAGATTATATTATAATAGAAATAAGAAAGTTTTCCTAAAAAAATATATTTCAGTTTAAGCGAAATAATTAGTTAGGAGTTGATTACACATGAATTCATGGCCAAATAAGCTCTACAAGAAGATTATTAAAGAGGTGGATGGCGAACGATACGAGATTAGAAGTGAAAAATATTAGGTAGCAATAGAGATGGAGCTTTGACTTTCATGGGGTATGAACCTTTAGTTTTCCATACAATCAAAAGTCTTAGAATTTGTGGGATCCCATCACTTGACACAAAGAGGCCCTATATGCGTTTGATAAGGGTTCGTCTTGGAGGAACTCTGATAAGTGGACCTACTTTATCAGATCCTCATGTCATTCACTTTTTCAATTTTAAGATGAGCCACAAAATTAGTAGGAGATTGCAGTAAAAAGAGACGCATCATGAACAAATTTCACCTATTTCTGCTTTTCATTTGTATTCTTCTCCACCTTATTCTCCTAGTTAGAGTAGTCTTTAGAAACTGAGAATGCATTCTATAAATTTTCAAGAAAAAGACACTACAAAATCCAAGTGTGGGGCAAGGTTTAATTTAAAAAGATTCATGATGATCATTACAAATATAGAGTTCCAAAAGACTGCTAGAACAAATATAGTTGTTGAGAGGAATGGTGATTAGGATTATTTTATTAGTTCTCCTACTATTTATTGTTGCACATCTATATTGTTGAAAATGTAAAATTAAATTCTTACAATGATACAATAGGATTTGAAGTGTGGAGAAATGTAATGTGGGATAAAAACTGGAGTGCAACAATGATGAAGCGCACTTTTTAAAATATCTAGGCTAAGTGGGCTCCATAGAGTTGGGATTATGTAAGTTTCATATGTGAGTTTTGTCTAGTGAATGTCTTTGAAGTAAATTGACAGAGTATATTCTTCTTTTCTTTTTTCTGTTATATCTTTTTTTAATAAATTGATTATTATATTCTTAATTTTTTATCATGATGAAAAAGTGTTGATAAGCTATTCAAAAAGAAGTTTCGAAATGCAAACAAAGTTGAATATACCAAAAAAAAAAAAAAAAAAGATAAAGAAAATAGAATAGTGACAATAAATCCATGTTGGTCTATCGTAACCTTTTATTGAGAAATTATGCATAATCTTCATTTATGAAATGTACCTTTTTGTCTCCTTTGGTAAATGTTAAACTCTAGATTCTTTTTTTTTTTTTTTTGACAAATCCACAACCACATAGAATGGCATTATATGGGCATTTTATTTACCTATAGTTTGCCATTATATTTTTTATTATAAGATTTTAATACATTATTTTGCTAAAATTTTAATGTAATATCTTTGATTATGCACTAGAAGTTCTTTTACTTTTTATGTATTCACAGAACAACCTAGGGCCTTTTGTGGTTAAAAAGCATGCACAAAAGTTACACTAATTAAACCACATTTTTCAATGGAAAAGTTACTTTGAATAAATAACTACTCGAAACTACTTATGAATAAATAATTATAAGCTTTAAGAACTCCAACCAAATACACCCCAAGTCAATCGACTTCATTATGACAATCAGAGTGCTATTCAGCTTGTTTCTATTATAATGTTTCTTGTAAAGATGAAAGTTAGGGTGCAAATGGCTCAAATCCAAGTTGGAACTACTACAGATCCAAGGTGGAACTATGGTGGATTCAGACCTATATCCGAACTCTATTCTGACACAACTTATGAGTTATATCTCAATCTAACGTGATTTTAAAAACTAGGTCCATTTCTACAACTGGATCCGAAATAAAATGTGAAGTGCACGGTATAATTGAATAAAGGAGCTTCAAAATAAGATTTTCAAATAAACAAACAAAGCTAGTAAATGGTACATGATAGAAGCTTGATAGATTCACCAGTAGAGATATAGCACAAGCTTTATAGGTGATGAATCTAGATGTGCGAGATTCTGACACGCGATCGAAGATCTATTGCGTCCCGGCAATTGAGGAGCTTTGGATCTCTTCACCTTTGTCTTAACCGAAGAGAAGGTATGGAATACTTGGATACCAACCATAAGGCTCCTATATCACTTATATAAGGCATTCTCAAATAGTGAACACTTTCTAAAGACTTCTTCACCAGAGATCCACATCCATCTTAATTTTGTCGGAAGACTCATGAGATACTAATTTCTCTGATGGCCATAGCCATACTTGATCTAGCATAGGACCCGTAGCATGCAGGCCACACGATGTCCAACAATAGGCGCTTAAAACCTATAAATATATATATATATATATATATATATTGCTAGTATGAATATATAAACAATCTTAGACTTATGATACTCAAATGATCAGAAACTCATTTGCCGCCCTAGATGGAACACATAGTAATTCGTAATTATTTTCTAGGAGAAAATAAATATATATATATATATATATTAATGTAAAAGCAAGGTTCCGTGTTAAAATCACCATTAGATTGTGATTCATTATTTGAGTTTGTCTAATAAGTGTATTGTGTTAACTTTCCAAGAATTTGTACTCACATTCACTTACACAATCCCATGTGTAGCCGAGAGACAGCTAGGAATGAAATAACTTTTGCTTTCTGTCGACAAAAACGACAATTTTGTAGGTGTTGTCAAGTGTAACAGGATTAATTGGAAGAGAGGTTTCTTCTCCTTCACCCTCTCTTGTACATAGAAATTCTTTTTTTTTTTTTTTTTTTTTGCATGCTCTTTCTCCAATGGAGAGCCATCCTGACTCTTTCCTCTTTTCAACTTGGGATTTCTTTGCGAGCCTTCCTACTCTTTAGGCAATACAAATTTATGAGGGTTTAATCTTGGACATCTGGTTAATCCCTATAGCTTGGATTAACATCGGAGATAGCCATCGTGTGAATCTTTGACTAGAACTAAAGGTCAAGTAGGTCTCATCAGAGAATGGAACCCGTTCTTCTGAAGCCAACCAGGCGGTTTTACTGTCTGGGAAGGGAATCCTGATGATGCTGCAGCAGTTGCAAACAGTTGGGGGGGAGTAGCAGTGGCGGCGGCAGCGGCAGCAGCAGCTGAATGAGGAGAAGAAGAAGAAGAAGGCCAGTAACTACTGTTCCTGCCCCACCCCAATTGCCTTTGTTGTTGGGGCTGTTGTTCGCCTGTGGCTAGAGATAGCCCTCCCCCTCTGGTCCTCGCTCCATCGCCGCCGCTACCCAGAAACTGCACACAGCCAATGTTTCCTATAAGAAAGCAGAATCTTGCTGGAAGACTTGAATTAGGATAGTGCATCTTGCAGCCTACACACCTGATAACTTGGAGGACTGAATTGACGTTGAATGAAGTGCAGCATGGGGGTTTCGCCGCCTCTCCTAAATTGGTGATTTGTATTGAATGGGACTGGGGATTGGATGCGAACATGGCTAAAAGGTACCATATCCACCGGTTCCATCCGTCCCTCTGGATCCTGTCTGTGAGGATTGCTAGTAGGGAGCTTTAATTTGTCATCAAACTGAGATGGAAACAATAGTTAAAATCAATTTAAATGTGGTTTCAGTAGAAATTGAAATTTAGAAAGGCATGAATCATGCCCAAAATACCCTCGGTTTGATGCTCCTGCTGCCCATCCTCCAATCGAGTTCCATTGCAACTTGAGGTTGCTGATCCAATGCAGGTAATCTTTCCTCCTCCACTATCTCAAAATTGTTGCGCTTCGACCCCAAGTTCCCTAGGCTCAAGTCCAAATTGTGATCAGCATCCCCACCTGAGTGATTTTAGTAGAAGCTCAGAGATACAATGTCTAACAGTAACAACTCTCAATTGTATAATTCAAAGCTAAAACCTCACACTTACTGGCAGAACTCAACTCATTCTCATAGATACTAGGATCAAAATTGGTAACTGCTTCCTTCCCATTGCACTTGATTGCTGCCTTATCATATGCCCTGGAGAAAAAGACGACAATTTCAGATTATCACCAACTAGATCACAATTAGAAACAGGGTGTGTATGATCGAATTCTGCCACAATAATACCTGGCTGCTTCAATTTCAGAATCAAAAAGTCCCAAATAGACATATCTGTTTAATTTTACATGGAGAATAAATTGAATTAGAAACAAATCGGAACCCATTAGACAGTTCCTACTTTGACAAGAAGTAACAGAAATAAACTAAGAAATTGACTACACTCCAGAGCTTTATCATGAAAAACCAAGAGAGGAAGAAGAAAAGAAGCAGATAGGGAGAGGGAGAGTACTTCTTCCCCAAGAACTGGCCCATTCTAGCCTCCCATCTGCCGCATTTGTGCAAGGTAACCCCTCTGAATTTGGAACTTCCCCTGGGAAATCCAGTGCTTTGTCTTCGGAGTACATGAACAAATTCCTCCTTGGTTAGATTGCTCATCTGTCACCACCAAAAACACCCATGTTACTTCCAGCCACACATCCACCGACCCATCCACCCACCCACTCACCCAACTTGCTCAATTCATCTTGCCACTTGGCTTATTATTGCACATTCAACTGTATCATACACAAACATTAATTTCTAATATGGCTAACGTCTCTCTCTCTCTCTCTCTCTCTCTCTCTCTCTCTCTCTCTCACACACACACACACACACACACCTGTTTAAGATCTTCCTCATAATCATCGAGACTGAAATTGATGTCTGCATCCACTCCACGGAACTTGATGGCTGCTCTGTCATATGCACTGAAAAGAGAATTTTCCATTTCAAACCCCATCAACATCATCAACACACACAGAGAGGAAAAAAAAATTAATTTAAAGGGATCTAAATCCCCACCAAAAAAGAACAAGATGGTATTAGATGAAAAGGTGGGTGGGGCGAAGATTACCGAGCAGCTGCATGTGCTGTATCGAATCCACCTATTATAACACAAAACAGATTCAAATCCAAGTATCAGTAAAGCAGAGTTTATTCAACAAAAAGGAGAAGTTTTTTTTTTTTTTTTTTTTAAGTACATTAAAAACAATAAGACCCCAACTCTTCGGAAACTGCTATTACTATATACTCACCCAAATAAACCTGCTTTCCACAATCCCTGCAATGAGGAAAAAAGGGCAGTAATGGTTAAAGAAAGTTGAAAATTCAAAGAAATGGAGGGAATTGAAGAAAACCCAGAAATATTGAATGGGTAATGAATGCTGATTGCTGACTACAAACCAGATATGGGACTCCCATCGGCCGGTTCGCCGGTAGAAGGTGACGCCCCGATACTGAGAGCTTCTCGACCTGGGTCCTCGCCGGCTCTTCTTGATCGGCGGCGACACGTCCACGGCCGCCTTGCCGGTACCAACCGTCTCCGGGTGGCAGAATCTGACGCCGACCCAGTGCGCCCGAGGGAAGGGAAGGGTGGCGCCACGGGCCGCCGACGCCGCCGCAGCCACCACCTCCGCCCCAGCTTCGTCGCCCTTCTCCGTCGGGAAGAACTGGTGTGTGACAACGGCATCGTCGGGGATAGGGACGGAGAATCCGAAGATCTTGCTGCTGCTGCTGCTCTTCCCATCTCTTTCGTCTTCGTCGGAGGCTTCGATGACGACGGCGGAGGAGCTGGAATTGTCGTTGGAGGAGGATCCGACGCCGACCCTCTTTCCCCGGTCGTCGTCTCCGTCGGGAGAGACTTTTTCCGAGCAGTAACCATCTGGGGTTGCTCTTGTTTGGTCGGGAGAGTCGTTGAGATCCCACATGATATTGATTTGAAAAATAAAAATCGAAGCTTTTGAAGAGAGTAGGTGAAAAGAAGAGATAAAAGAGAGTAGCAGTATCAGTTATAGACGATGACAGATCATATAAAAAGAAGAAGAAGAAGACGATGATGATGATGATGATTATGATGAAGAAGAAGAAGAGGAGAAGAGAAGAAGCTTTTGTCTGTCGGCAGCAAGCAAAAGGAAGTGGGAGAGTAGTTTTTATGTATTCTTCTCCGTTTTTCTTCCTCTTCAGAAACAAAACCTAGGACAGAAAAAGGCAGGAGGTGGGTTGATGTCCCAATAAACTCCCTTGCCAAACTGCCCAATACAGCATAGACGAGGGCTGACAATGCTTAGCTAAAAGCACCCAACCCCTCCTCTTCTTTATATTCTCTCTCTCTCTCTCTCTCTCTCTCTCTCATTCATTATTTTTTCAACCATATATACCTTGTTCAATACTCACTCTCCTCCTAGTAATCTTGCCAAACTTTCCTTTCTTGTGTTAGTCTCACACAGAAGCAAAAGTCTTGTTGGCATTTTACCCACCATGAGCATCTCACATCTCCCATCCCTGGAACCCAGTGAGGTCAGCTTTGGAGGTTTTACTTTTCCAAAGATACCTTTTCAGGACTTAGTACTCTATTTTTCTTATTTATTTTTTTAGTTTTTGGCTTAAGGAGAGTTGGTACTTTTCTTCTTTTTTTTGTTGGTACTCTTATTAATACTGTGTAAATTGGACAAGGGGATACTGGTGAGGCTCATAAGTACATAACTTGGCCAACCTGACCCGTTTGCTAAATAGTATTTAATGTATGCAGATTCGAACCAAAAGCCAGTATGTCAGCACTCGGAGCAGACTCCTGGTGACCTAACTCACACAACATGCACCTGCTTGTTTGGGCCCAACTCATAGCTGCAATGTACTATATACATCTACTATGATGGGCCCCACTCTTTTAAGCACTTGTGCTCACTTCACCATAAGCACATTTCCTTGTAGGGCCTACTTGGGCTGGGACTGATCTCCCCCACTCGTCATTGTTGGTAACAGTGATTTGAATCATCATTTTAACCACTTGATCAAATGGCTCATAACTTTTCATCGTCCAAAATGATTGTACAATTGATCCAACGGTCTAATCTATTCGAATGCGTACCAAATCCAATATCAGTGACTATCATGGGGAACACGTTGATGGATTATAAGATGGGGCCTATTAGGTAGGCTAAGCTCATAATAAGGTGAGCTTATGTGAGAAGCAAATGGTGGACGTACTGTAATATATTACTTGGTACTGTTTCTATTGTATAATAAAATATATCATAGGCTCGTATTTATTATAATAATCCACACTGGGTAATATATGTATTTTAGTCAATACATGATTGGATATTGATTTCGAGCTGGTTATTAACCGGGTCCAACAAAGGAAAAGGATCTTGACTCGATTTTTAATTGGGTATAAGAGAAGGGGCTCATACTCGGATTTTTAAGAGGAGCGCTTGTAAGTGGGTAAACTAGGTCTGTTGACATTGCTAATTCAATGAATCAAAGTTAACATATGTGTCTAATTCTAAAAGCCCTACTTTATTGACTCAAATAGATGATCCACACATCTAAAACTTCTATGTTTTATTTTTAAAGTGCTTGCAACTAACTTTTATTGATGCCTTTTTAAAGTTTAAACTTCTGAAGTATTTGAAAGACTTGATTCAACTTGGCCTAACTTGGTCGCATGAATTTCCAAGTCACGGCACTGAGTTTCACCGAGTGTGGCAAAATAGGTTTTTACTTCCCAAGTTACTCAACTTGTTGCCATTTTCAAGTCACACTCGTGAGTCAAGTTTTTTTAACCATGTAAGCCTTCTACTATCAATAAATTAAACTTTTAGTGCATGTTTGGTAGCAACTAATTTAAAATTTTGGGAATTCTTCACAGCCATAAGTTTATATAGCTAAGGATTTTACATCGATATGAGTACGTAACTGAGAAAAATTGGTAACGGTGTGTTATCCACAAAAGTTAGGATTTTAAAATCCCATGTAGAGAGGTTGGACTTGAAAACCATCAAAACTATGATTTCAACCATCCTAAACCCTAGATTTACAATTGCTAAACGTATATTTTTCAATCCTTAAGAAAAAACAATGAGGAATCTATAAGGATTTAATTGCAAAACGTGACATATAACATTTTTTTCATAGTTTTTCCTGTACTATCACCGAGTTGGTGACCAAAGTAGAGATGTTTTGGCTAAACTTCTCCGCAGTAGTCCATTTTTACAATATCGTAAAACCTTATTGAAATAGTGCACAAAACTTCATTGAATTATGTAATATCGCATAACACTGTCTTGTTAAAAATTCAACGATCACCTCTTTTTTTTGTACTGCAATTCCCGTTTCTAATAATTCAATACATTTTTGCTATATCTCAAAAAATGGAGTAGTACAGAGAACGTTTAGGGAAAAATACCCAAGCTTTGGTCACTAAGCATAATAGCATAGACATCGATATCTAATGGTAATCGTCCATGAAAAATCCTCGTTTCTTATCCTTTTATATATTAAACCTATTTGTATTCTAATAATGTCAAACCATTCTTCCCAACCCAAGATGCACACCCTTTTCCAGCCGAAACCGAGAATATGCTTCTCACTCGTTGGCACTTTCCCAAAATCAGATGAAGCATAGAATCAACACGCTCCATCCATATTCACCATCAAACAAAGATTTCTTATACTCCACCAATCGATTTTGATTTTCCATATAGTTTTTACATTTGTGGAAGACTAGCACAAGTCGCACACCACACACACACATACTTACTTTTTCCTAACCTGCCTTCTCTCTGTCTCCCTCTCGTCTTTCTTGTCAAAAATGGGTAAAAAGAAAGATCTCTTTCTTACTTGTCTTTCCCACGTTAACCAAATCGAAAAAGCATCACTCATGTGTCCATTTCACTGCAAGCACTGACTTAGCCACCAATAGACAGAAACTAAACATACCATTACTCCGTTGTTAAGAATATTTATACATACAGACGATACACCACACCACACCACACCTGTTTTTTTCTGTTTTCTCCCCTAACCCAAGATTATAAAAGTAATCTGCAATAACTCATGCATAACAAAGATAGTAAAGACAGTCCCATTGGATTTGAAGCCCTTTCGGGAACCAATTAAAGGACCAAACCAGTTGTAGAAGTGTTTACTGGGGTGGTTGGGTGGGTGGGAAATTTAGGAGTAAAGCAAGGGCATTAAAGGAAAGTGAGGGTTGGGGTCGAATCTGATTGCCCATCGCACCAGTCATTCATAAAAGGAAAGGGAATAATGGGATGAAAAAGGAATGGGTTTTCCAGAAAAGTCCAATCCAAGAGCACGGGAAGGGGCCCACCTTACCCTTTCGAGGAGATAGGGGGCCAATCGCCGTCCGTTTGTATGGCCCACTTGTCTTTTTTTTAAATGCCAACGTACCAGAGAGAGAGAGAAGGGGCTGTCAGACACCACACAAGCAGGCATTAGCGTTGGCATTTAGCACCTTCTCTCTTCTCGCGAAGCTCAAACATCAAGTGGTCCCCACATGAAATAGGCCATGCCACCTCACTGGGCACCCGAACAGGGAAGAAGGGGGTGGGTTGGGACTTTGGAGAGAGAGAGAGAGAGAGAGTTTTTCCAATAATAGAAGGGTGACGAGGGGTGGTAGATTTCCACATGTGGAAACAGTAAAGAGACTCTCTCATCTGCCGCATTTAGGAACATAATAAAAAAAAACAATGCTACACCCAATTAGATCTTCTGATGCAGGTGGGGCCCAGTTGGGCTGCACCCAATTGGATCTTCTGATGCAGGTGGGGCCCAGTTGGGCTGGCTGGGCTCCCTTCCGCAGTCTGCCAGCTGCCACAGTACTCCTCGTACTGCAAGGTGGGGCCCATCCAATTCATTCGTTTGAGGTTGGGTTGGGTTTTTGGTTTTTTTTTTTCTTCTTCTTCTTCTTCTTCTTTTTGTACGAGCTATGAGTGTGGGTTGAATGGTGATTCAAATCAATCAATTACAAGCATCAAATGTGGATAAATAGAGTTTGGTTTGAGTTTCTCACTCATGCTTCTCCTCAATGGCACCCACAGAGTGGGGGGTCACTGGTAGAAAATTCCAGCAGTTCCAAGTGAATGTCATAAGATAGTTTCAAATCAAGTTTTACTCTAATATGAGTTACACTTTGATTAAATTTATTCTCATTAGAGTGAAATTTGAGTATGAAAATGAGAAGTTCACTTTGTGCTGTTTGAGTTTTTAATGGGTTGGAACCATTGTGGAATGTCACCAACCGTAAGTAAAGATATACAGAGGATATTAACTTCCATAATTAAGCATGATTGGTGAAGCTGTGCCTGCACTAGAGATGAATAGTTTTCGTTAGAAAAGTCAATTTGGACAATGAAACCCCATACGATTTTTTTTTGGCAATTGGCTCCACGCCCCCACTGCCTTTGCTTTTGGTTTCAACAATAAAGATATATATAGTATGAGAAAGAGTAGGTAGCTCGCACGAGTAGCCCAAATTGTGGGGGTGCAATGATGATAACTCCGTGGGGAAACCCTTTTTTTCTGGTTGCTGCCCGTCCACTTGCCATTTGATTGAAAGGCCTGCTTTCCATTGAAAAGGCCAACCATGCAAATTGATATGCTTCTCAGTGCAACATGGGCTATCCTGTCCAAGACCACCCAAGTTGAGAACATTCAACTGCGCTTTTTGCATGACAATCACATCTCTGGCTTCTCCTACATCTGTCTTTCTAAAGGTAGTCATATTATAAATCAAGTTCTTATCCTTAATCACAAGCTTACACAAAAGTAGTTTACACAAAGGCTGAAATTGTTATATATCAAATAATTAGTTTAAGTCGTTTCTAATGATATTTACAAGAGCAGTGCTAGGGAGATGAAGTTGCTCTTGAAATTCCATAGTTTCTTTCTTTCACTAGAGATATCTGTAATAGTATTCTTGGGAATTCAAAACCGAAGTAATTACCATTCCTTATCAATTTACTTTCTAGAGTGTCATTTTCATCTTACTCTCATTTCAACCAATATTGACGATAGAATTGAAACATGGGTCCTCTGTAAATTTGAAGAATTATCATCCTCTTTTACGGGGCTTGTCGAAATTTACTCTAATATAAGTAGGTCTACTATAAGATTAATCTTCAATAAAAATATGAAAAAGATTAATGTCTTTCACATTTTTGGTCCCCCTTTCTCTATCATGTAAATGAAGTATAGCCCGTTATATATTAAACATTTAACTATGGAATCGGAATTTTATTTTCTTTTATCAGTAACAAGTATAGTCATTAAAAGGAATCCAAATTTTTATATACTAGAAATTAAGACACTCACAAATAAAGTATATTTAAAAAAAAAATATTTTCTTTCACATTTTCAATAAAAAAATACAAAATTTTCATTTATATATGACTAAATACAGTTAATTAAACTTGTGGAGTCAACCTAATCTTACATGCAAAAATGATTTTGCTCAAATCCAAGACCAATTATAATTAAATGCAAAGTTTTTTTTTAGTTATATAATGTAACTTGAATAAAAATATATCTAATTATTGGACACTAATCTGATTTTCTCCAATGTCTACTTATTGGACAAAAATCTGATTTTCACTATTTAAGGCCTTTAGATATGCAGGACCGTCATTTATCTCTACCAATCAAATAAGGCCCTTTTTTTGCACTTTTCATAATTTGTATTTAGGTCGATGCAACTATCCCAAACCCAATCTCATACCCAAATCTGACTTTTCACACAGAGTCAAGCCTGATTTTTGAGTCAAAATACACATCTGGTATAAATAAGTGAAATTGATAAAACTGAGAAAATCAGATTTATGTCCATATTTTTAAAATAGCTCGAATTTGAACAAAAGTAAGCTTGAGAAGATTTTAGAAAACTTAGTTTATATCTAATTAGATTAGATTTATCTAGATTCGAGTTATGCGATCTAAACAAAAATCAAGTTTACATCTGAATATAATTAGACTTGAATTTGAGTAAAACATAATTTAAATATGTTGTTAAGTTGACCTCACAAGATTAACAACATCCCATCATCAGAGAATTTTTTTGTTATTTTTCAATTGAGAAACTTTTAATTGATTAGACCAAAGATTGTGGACATTGCGTTGTCCACTAAAACTTCACCTGTGTTGATGTATCTTCACCAAATACGAACTATGATGAGTAACACCCTTATTTACCAAAGTATCCATATCATCAGAGTGAGATTCAGTACCTCAAGAAAAATGGGATTGTTTCCAAATATAGTGAGATGGTCCTTATAAGAATTGTGTGGGCCTTCCTGACTTTATTGGAGTGATCGAAAGAACTGTTGATGAGAATCAAATTCCCTGAGAATGATGTTAGCATGCATTGACTTTATGTTCTTTAGATTTCTAAGATCCAAACATGTCCCTAGTCACTAGGATATCTTGTCAAATTTTTATGTCATTATCATTTGTTTCATATTGAAGAAAACAAAGCATGATTGTTGGATATTTTCTAAAATAGGAATTGTATTTCTAATATTATTTTTTTGAAGAGGTGTGACTCTTCTAGTATCTTTTCATTATAATTAATTATTTAAAAAATGTTATGATCTATTTTCCACCCTTTATTAATGTTATTAGTTTATTTTGTGAAAGAGTGTGACCCTATAGGTGTCTTTTCCTTGTCTATAAGAGGACATCCCATTTGATTTCTAAGAGAATCAAATAATGAAAAACTTGATTTCTACCAATGTCCTCCTTTTTTTTCTTTTCCTTCCTCTCTATTATCATGACATTGTGGGGAAATTAGATATACTGTCTCCTTGGTGCGTATACCTATGGAGACATGTTAGAGGCATTATACCTTTGGGAAAATTCTTCCAACAAGTCCACCTCCATATTGGGGAATTCAATGCCTTTAAGAGAACATTTTAAGTGGTGTGCCTCTCTTCTCTTGAATTTTAATTACCTATTTCTTTTTCCTATTACACTTTTTTCATAAAACTGCCCCAACAGGATTTTTGGTGACATGATACCTTGAGGCATAATTTGTTGCTTCACCATGACACTATTAGAGTATTAATGCACTCCTGCGTCTTTAGCTTTTAACAGAAAAAGATTTATAAGATTATACAGGATAAATAGCTAAAAGCAGCATCAAGTTATCATTTTCCATGAAAAAAAAAAAAAAAAACCTTCAGGTATACCCACCATATCAAATAGATAAAATTAAAAAGGACCATCATTTTTCTTTTTTTTTATTTTTTTTGTATACATATGAAAGGCATGGCTCCACCAGTCCCCCTCGGCTTCGCCCCTACCACCCTTTGATTTTGAAAACTGAAAAACATTTTGTACACAATAAATGAGAAAAGCCCAATCTGATATTCCCAACCAACCCAACTTCAACCAGGCCTATTATTTTAAAGTTGATGTTGACCTTTGGTGACTATGAAATGGACAAATGGAAGTTGGGTCTACCATGCTTGTTACCTTGGGTGGTCAATGCAACTTGCCAAACTTAGCATGAGCAATGCCAAGGGAGCCAATTGGCGACAGGTAGATAGATGGACCAAAATCCAAATGCTTGATCCTCGGTAACTAGGTGGTTTTACTAACTTGAAAAGTGGACTACCAAAGATTATGTAGCATACATACTTTCAGCCCCAAGACTCTCTCATGTCCACCAAAAATTTAGTTGGAACACCCATTGAATTCCAAGTGCGTGGATCCATCGTTTTACTATACTGTCCCCTTGGTGCATTTATGTGGAACAACAGGTGTGCAGCCTCTTCACTTCTAATTAATTTCCCATACCACTCTTTAACATAAAGCTTGCAAGTTGCAAGTTCACATTAGAATTGATGAGGTCCACTATTCCACCAGCTTTCATTGGATAATCAGACAATCTAATAGTGGGGTCAATCGATCAACTCTAACAATGTTAGCCTGCTGGCTATCAATCTTCTAATCTAACTTAATAAATGCGGCGCTTCAAGGCTCCAACCTTTCTTATTTGGTTGGAGATTAGGGTCCTTTATTTTTAACCAACAAAGCGACTGAGAGCCTTGGACTCACGTGGAATTCAAGGATCGAACATTGGACATTTAGGTGAGAACCCTGAGCGGGTGAGAACCCTGAGCAGGAAGATATTACGGGTGTCCACAGTCTTGCATAAAAATAGACAACTGATTTGCTGTATAGCTAACACTATAAAAATCAGAGTAGGTTCCTTCACAATATTAAATCTTTCTAGTATCAGTACAAACTGGAAATACTTATTTGCAATACATAAAGCATTGCAACAAAATTACTCTTAAACCAACAGGACCATGAGGCATCATGATTTTGGTTGGTTGTCCCGGACCGTGTTAGTTGCATAGTCTACCCATCATGGGTTGATACGTCTCGGATATCGTATGACCTTTGCCATAAAGATATACAGTTTTCAAGTAAAATAAAAAAGAGATATTGTCCGGAGAGCTACACATTCGCCCATAAGATATCAAAGTTTAAGTGTTTTCCAAATGTGATATCTTAAGGCCGTACAATAGCGCAAATATGATTTCCTAAAGCCGTGCGATATCGTACCATTCTTGTACAAACAGTTCTATGAAAAATATTTGAAGTTCAATTATTGTTGAGTAAATGCTAGATATAAGACCAGTTGTACTGACAATATCCCAATACGAAATGGCCTAAAACGGATAGGATCACCCAAATCATAATCCTAATTGGATAAATAATTTGTATCAAATAAACTGACATTCATGCTTGGCTTAACTTGTATAGAACACTTTTCTTTGTTGGCTCAACTCTCTGATATTATATGCCTTCACATGTTTAGGCAATTGGCCAAATTTTACTTCAATTAAAGTGAGATATATAGGTAAATATTAATTTCTAAACATATAAAACAGTGCATATCACTATTGTTAAAGTGAACTATAGTATTTTTTCTATTTTTTTTTACAAAGAGTGGTATATGTGATCCTGACAGAACTAAGGAAGGCCACCAAGGACGGAACTAGAGTGGGGCAGGTAGGACCATGCCCCCCCACCCCTGCAATAAAAAAAAAAAAAAAGGAAAGAAAAAAAAAAAATTTTCACAATGGAACTGTCAGAACCCAGTTCCACCCCTGGGCCCATGGCTCCTCCGGAATTTCAGAAAAAATCCTGAATGTTGGAAATTTTAGCATCTTTTCACATTTAACCCCTTAAGGCATATTTCTTGGTTTCGTGATTGTATGTGATATTAGTAGTTATGGTATAAATAAAACAAGAAAGTGAACTCTACCAGGCACTGATGATCAGCACTTCTTTTCTAATTGATGATATCAACCCAATAATGCTCATGATGGATGCACATACCATATTACTAATCATCATCAGAGAACCCCAACCACGTGGGTTATACATAATACTCCTTTTTTGCTCTTTTTAATAGAATGCACAGTTTCTGGTTGGCTGTGCATATACATTACACATGCACATAATAGAAGCGTAAGTTGAGACGGGGATGATATGAAACCTATACCAAGATACTTACTTGGTAATTGCACAAGTATAATTCAACCCAACAATGCATATTAATTGAATTAATGTCAATTAGAACATGCACGATAGGTCTTGCATAGGGGAAAAACAAAAAAAGACAGACATGCATTAAGTGCACGTTTGTACCGTGGAAAGCTTTTTCTATGGAAATTTTCCTCTTCCCCAGTGATAAAAAAGAAAAATCTAAAATACCCTCCCCAATTATAAAGGCTTTTCCTGAAAAATCACAAAAAATTCAGCCACACCAACCTTGAATTTTCCCGTTGTGGCACTTTTCACACTATGTAGCTTCTACCCTTCCAACCATTTTGGTCATTGTACTGACTCAGATTATATTTATAACAGTACGTACAAGTAATAAGAAAACTGCTACTTGTCCCGGGACTTTTGTCCCGGGACTTGGCCTGACTCCCATGGGAGCCGTTGGATCCCATGGCAGCATGGGATCCAACGGATCCCATGGGGAGTCGGGCCACGTCTCGGGACAAAATCCATGACAAATAGCCCGACTCAATAATAATTATAATAATAATAAGATAAGCCTTTAACCCAATTTAGGCGATGTCTTGAACGAGTACACCCCAAATCTTGTACAAGTATCCCAATTTAAAACTTGGGGCAACCTTTGCCCCACAGTCCCACCCACATTTCTTTCATGTTAGAAAATGTTGGGGAAGGCCAACCAGCCCATATCAATGAATGTAATATAGCCATTATAATCCCACATCATGGTCCCCTCCAAGTTGGAGACTCATGTGATTGAGAAAATCATCTTAGTAAAAAACACAAGGAATCCGAGGAGATAAAAGAGTACTAAAATGGTGTGGTGGTTGCTAATTTCTTCTCAGACAACGTGGGAGATGAACGAGGACAAGGTGTTCCAAGATCCTCCCAAGATCTGCCTGATCCTCGAATGATTTGAGGTGGCCCACCTCCTCCCTAGCATCTCCTCTTTTATGTGGTCTAAGAAATTCCCCCCACCCCCTCACTCCTCTCTCTTTAAATGTGATGTGATTGATTGACTGTCAACCCTGTTTCTTTTTCCTTGGATGAAACAAACGACTCTTTTAGACTTGTCCATTGGCTCTTCCCCTCTGGGCCCTACCTTCCAACCTTACTTCACTTTTAGTAAATTCTATGTAATTGTGACTCAATAAAAAGATTCCAGGCTGGTTATGTCATAGGCAGAAAAAGCCCACCAGCCTTTCCCTTTGCTGGGACTGTCGCAAGGCAATTCATTCCTGGGGGCCATGCATGCATGATGCTTTGATTGTGGCCAGATTACTCATGGAGGAATTATGTCCATGTGATAACTGGGCTGCCCGTTTGGTGGGTTGTGCATTTAATGGCCATGCAAAGGTTGATACGGAAATTATCTCATCCGAAACACCAGAAAGATAATGAGATAGCATGTTTAATAACAGGTGAAGAAATTATTGAGAATTCCTCATTGCCTTTGGAATAGAGATTACTTTTTCAAGATTTGCATTATTTAATACTGCATATAGCTGAAAAAAATTAGTTTTAATATGTAAATTCGCAAAAAAGAAGATTTTCAAATCCTATCTATGAAAGTTAAATTCAAAAATCTTAAAAAAAAAAAAAAAAGGATATTTATAGCCCAGATCCTCAAATATTTACAATTATCAAACTTGAATTTTTCAGGACTTTTGCTTAATGGATGGCTGGAATTTTAAGATTAAAAAAAAATAAAAAGTACTATACACCCAAGTGGGCCACACAAGGCCCAGTGTTTCCATTCTCAAGACACAAATTCAACAGTAAATCACAACATAATCTAGTCCTTTTTCTTCTTTGGGTCTTTCTTTACCTGAACTATTTATTCATCACAACGTGACTCACGCGAGGATGGGGCTTCGTGTAATAATATTAGAATAAAGCTTTGTGCAATATAATATAACAGTAAGTACAAAGGATTGAAAAAGAAAAAGGAGAAAGAAATGGCCCAGCCCAAGTACCAAACTTTTGGGTGGTTGTAATTTTGAATTTGTAATTCCTTTCTTTCTCATTCTTTTCTAATCATATCCTCTTAAAGGAGGACATTAATCCCCATCCGTCCTTTTCTAATACAATTAAACTATAGCTGTTTAAAAGAGACAGCAACCTCATGTATCCTGATTTGGAAGTAAGGAACAATTTGGTTAGAGAGCAGATTCACACCATTCCTTTTTGGGCCTTTTATTAATCATACGGGACCGTCTTATGTCATGCTATCTTTTATTTACTCCGCCAATGGTTTTTTTATTTTTTTTGCCACCCATCCAGTGGGGTATACCATTAAACAACCGTAGGAATGCACCCAGCATACGCTGGAGAGGAACATTTGCACGTGCAAGGATGGAAATACCTATACAAGTGGGGAGAGGACCTTGGGATGTGATCTATGGAGGGTTGGGCGAGAACTGTAAAGCCCTAAGCCCACACAAGTGGAAAGAGTAGCACACCTAAGGGTTGATCAATGGCAAGCTATCGTCTAACCAATTTACTTTAATCACTTTATAATTACTTGGTTGGCAACCTCCTTGCTGTCCTTTTTACTATTTTATTTTTACCACTTTAATTGGAGTAAAATTCTGAGTGGTGATTATATGTCTGACATGAGCGACTTATATGTCTGACATGAGCGACTTGAAGATAACCTCACTTAGGTTAAATCAAATCTTAGTTGCTACACTCCATAGTATAGAATCTTCCAATTCTCTATTTACAAAGGAAATTAAAGGCACGCTTGTGTAGGGTATTTTAGCTTTGTTATTCGGTGCAGTAGGGAGTCTCTATCCAAACCAAAACTTTGTGATTTTTCCTTTTCCCCCGTCCCCCCACTTCTGTTTCCCCTGCACAAACAAGCCCTTTGGTGTAAAAAGCGAAAACAGTACGTACCAAGGGGGGCACTCCAAAAGAACTTTTCTGATCCCATTGACACAAGAAACAAGCTAAGAGCCAGATCGAAACCGATAATCAAGATCCTCCCACAGTTGAGGCTCCATAGCGTGAATTTCACGGGGACCAAACACTCCAAACTCCTTATTGGTTGGTCATCAATATTCAGTAGCAAGCACAAGTATGTCAGTTCAAATTCAACTGGCCAACGTCCTATGTTGGGGCAGTTAATGTCTCATCAATGTGAGCTTTTGGTCCATTTCACCATCAACACTAGGGGGACCACGTATGGAACAGCCTAGATCCTGCTGATGAGTGCCACATGCTGTGACCTTTGGATAAGCAAATAGGCATCCAAGTACACAATAATCTAGCTCCCCCAGTCCTCTTCCTGTCTTCTTTCCTGTCCGAGTTAGGGAGTCGTGACTTGGTAAGGATCTGTCTGCGTCACCTCATAAAGAGAGAAAGGGAGAGACCGAAGGAGACAGAGGGGGACCATCATAGGGCACCCACTTTGGTTTTACAGCAAAAGGAAATAAGGAATCAATAGGTCACAGCGTTTTTTGGAGCCATTCTTCCATCGTGAGGGACACGTAAAAACTAGTAAAAGTAAGATGCTTTAACAACTTTCATTCGTTTTCCTTTTTTGTTGCCCAACTTACAATGATGATACCTGAATTCCTGATATGAGCCCAAAGAAGACTGTTTAAAATAATTATCTCTAGTTGATAGTTTCGCCATTGCTTAGGATATGTTTGTGTGATGGAGAGGAAACGTGTCCAGGTTTCCGGTCCAGCCCACTATTCCTTTGTTTGGTGCATCACATTTTCCTTGGGAAAATGAGAGTAAGAAATTAATGTCCTTGATAGGGGAGGGTTAGAACTTAGAAAGGCAGCATTTGTCTTTAGGTGGTATTCATTTTGTTGAGGTCAACGTCCACCCTCGCTCTTGAGCGGTCATAATTGTGGTTGAGCCCTCCCCCTCACCATAAAACTATTATTGTGCCGTTTTTCATCACCAATTGATTTTAGGATAAGTGGTAGTTTAATGGGGTGTAAGATCCTGCACATTTTTCTCCTTCCTTTGAAAAACATATATGATAACTGTGATCCAGCTTCCAGCTCAGTCTCTGTTTTCTAATTAACTCACATGACCTACTTTACCAATGTAATTATGTTGGGACCATGGCAGATGGTAACCATAGACCTAGTGAACACTACACCCATTTTCCACCACTACTCCATGGTTCAAATACATATGTCGTGGGACCAGGAACCAGAAGGCCATTTATTTTATACTTCACAGACATTTTATGGCAACAAAATGAAAATGAGCAGTACTGGAATCACAAGACTACTATAACACTGAATGGGGCTTTATCGCATTTGAAATCCAAATAGCTAAAAATCATTACTATTATCATCATGTAAACCTTTGACAAAGTGTTATGCCCACCGTCGTGGGCGTCACTTTAAAAAACACGAGTAAAAAAAGAAGAGAAGAGTCAAATCACAGGTGATTCATCTAAGGGCAGAGATAATTTAATTAAAGTCTTACATGTAATAGTTTAGAGGGCGATAGTGATTTTCAGTCGTTTAGTTTTCAAATATGAGATAAGCGATAGTGATTTTTAGTTGTTTAGATTTCAAATATGAGCATCACTGATGAATTTACAACATTTGCTGAGAGAATCCTAAGCCATCTCACATAATCTGTTCTCTTTTTTTTCTACCCCTTTGTTAAAAGTGAGTACATCAATACAAATTTAATTTCTAAGTAAAGGCCATACAGAAATTATTGGAAGGGATCTATTGCAATCCCAATCCTCACCATTTTAGGACAATAATGATGTGACCAGAACATACTACTGGGAAGTTATAGCACGTTACAATAGCTCCCACCTTCAGGGTTTTTTTTTTGGGTAAAGATAGCTCCCACCTTCATGAATTGAGGAGGTATCATTCAACATCAAACCTTTAATGCAAATTTAAATGCTTAGGTAGGAACTTGAAAACCCAATCCAAGCAAAATGCAATTCCTCAGCATGGACACTCAGGAGGGAATACGAGCATCTGGGAACGAAATTAGGACTGCTGAATTTAGAAAAACCCAACGTTAGAAAGCTGATTTTTCTAATAAATTTTCATGTAGCGAAACATGTATAGTAACTTCATACGAGGGAAAATAACCTTTTGAGCCATGATGTAGGGCCCATATTGATGCATGTCAATCACAAGTGTAGGGTGGAAATGGAAGTTGTGTGCAAGGATTCTAACTGGGATACATTTGATCATAACCATTTATTTTCAAGGGCCCAAAGCTTCGGTTAAATTTTAGCGCATTTTAACATGAGCAGGCTGCATATTCTTCAGCTACAGCCAAGCCCATGGGACCCAACTAGATGCATGCTTGCCTATCAATGGACTGTCAAATTATCTTATTGTTGACCTTTCGTGGTAAGTATCTTACTTTCAACTTAACTAGAGCAATGCCCAGTGCGATGCATGGTTTAACCTTATGCAAATTAAAGAATAAAATAAGTTTAATATTTAAATTGATTATTAATTAATGAAAAAAAAATCTGAATGATAAATTCATTTGTGTGATTTCAAAATATAAGTTCATATTATCACATAAATTAACTAAAAAGAACATAATAAAGTTCAAGTTAAATTCTTAAAAATATTAGAAGCACATTTAGATTTTCATTAAAATTGGAGGTGGTCTTATTGAATTGAATTACAAACACGCACGCATTTAGAATAGAAACCATACATTCATCGGAATCCAAAGGCATATGTGAGGAATGGAGCGGCACCAAATAGAAAGAGAAATGAAAGTTTGTGTGAAGTGCAGAGGAAGATGAGTGTTCATGCTTTAGAAGATATATTTCCTTGGGAGGGTAATGCAACTGTGAAGGGATGTCTCTGTACGTGAAGGGTTGTATCTATCCTTGCATATACCATGCTGATGTGGCTCAAGGAGATGAGAGATTTTCCTCTTTTTTTCCCTCTCTTTCCTCTAACTAACATCCAACTTTAAGGAATAGAATAGCCTCAAGATTTGCTAGTACTTTTCCCTAAAAGTTTCTTTGAGAGTGAGTCCAGCAATGGATCGGTGCTTAAGTGAGCCCCATAGAGCTTAATCACAAATAAATACTCTTGGGTGTTTTTTTTTTTTTTTTTTACCTTTTTATAACCTAGCCAGGGAAGTTGGGATCCAAGAAAATTTGAACCCTGAGTAGCCAGGTGAGAACTACTACCACCACTTACCTCATTGGTAAGTGACCGTTCTCAACCAATGAGGGTGAATATGTTTTTTAAAGAATGGTTACAGAATCAAGTAATAGTAACACTTCTTCTTCGCACTGAGAAGTCTCAGTTTCACCTGACATGAATTAAGGTAGGCCCCACAACATGATTTACAAAATTAATTTTTTTCTGCAACCAGTTGCTACCTGAGTTTCTCCCTATCTGGAGATGATTTTGGACTTAAACAAACGAAGAAAATTCTTACATACATCGTATAGGTCGTCGTGTAACTTGACAAATCATATGATCCTATATACATTTCTTGTAGGTTTGACTATATATATTTCTCTTTACTTTTCTTGTACATCATCACAACGCCCAACTGGCTAGGCATGTAATCAAATGAAACATCAGGAGGCACTGGTGGAATACACCCATCTACGTATGAACAATGAGAGCTACTGCCTTTAGAAAATTAATCCTGCACTTACAGAAAGATAAAGATCTTGCATCACATTGAAAGAAACTTAAAGTAGTTTTTACGGTGCACATTGGTAACTAATACTAAAAAGGCCTCGTGTATTGCATTAAGGAGAAACATACGAGGGGGAGAAGTTTAATTATACTTTACTGTACCACATTATATTGGAAGTTTCTTACTGTGGCTTCCTTAACATGTCTGGGTAAAAACGTTGAGAATGAGACACCCACTTGTCTCATAGAGAATTTGGAAATTCCCCTATATATTGGTTTGGTGAATTATATTATAAACAGCATGTTTCTGTACTGACTTTATTGTATTCTGCCTTGTACTCTTGGCTATCTACAACGTTATTTGTATTTTATGAAGAAGATTGAGAGAAAACATGTAGCAGGGTTGACAAGTTCATTTAGGCTACATGAGACCTAAAAATCATATATGGGGAATAAATTATGCAATACTAGTACTTAGGGGGCATCTTGGGATGACCCAATTGAACAGTGAATTTTACTCGTTCCACAGTGATTTCTAGGTACATTGCAAATGAAGCAGGTAAGTTTGTATGGTAGCTTCTTGGTACATATAATCTCTACAAGATTAACTCTTTTTTATAATTTTCAGCTGACCAGGATATCCCCGTGATATTTGACCTGACATATCCCAGAATACGCAACACATGTACACTAAGTAAATATGGAGGTGTCAAAGACACGTCGCAGGGATAAGTTAATAAACCCATGCCATGACGCCAATGAACAAAAAAAATGTCATAATTGGGTCCCTACCAAACAAAAATGCCATAGTTGGGTCATAGATTTTGAATTCAATGTACAAATAGATTCTATTTCAAGACATCAGCCTTATTCCGTATCTTTATAAAATATTGTTTCAATGCCAAACATTATACCATAGAGTTATCTAAAAGCCTTCATTCATACTGGACAATCATTTTTTTTTTTTTTTTTTTTTTTAACCCCAGCGAAGGGGGCCGGGTCCCATGAGAGAGCCCGTACATATGGAAAAGGTGGCATATTCACTGTGGTAATGCAGATTAATCGACTCTGAGATTTTATTAAAACTTATGATAACAAGCTTTAAGTTTAAGAAAGTTAATATGGAATTATGCGCATGTATGTGATGACAAAAACAAAACAAAAAAAACTTAAATATAACGTGGATCATTAAAATACATACCATCCTTGACACATCAGCAAAGTTATCTTCAATCAGTTTACAGAGATTCAAGGAGACACCTGGCACGTTTGGTAATAGGTTGAGAAATCCTAGAAATTTGTGGATTCTTCAGCAAGGATTTATATAGCAGATGGATTCATATTGATATCAATGTGTATTTGCTGAAAAATTGTTAGGTCTGCAAAATTGATGATTTTCGAATCATATGGGGGTGGTCAAACTTGAAAGACCTAAAAAAAAAAAAAAAAAAGAGAGGATTTCCACACTTGCCCAAGTCCCTGAGCATTTATAATTGCCAAATGTGAATTTTTCAAATCCTTGGAAAAAACTAGTGAGTGATCCCTGATTCTTTTTAAATTGGATTGACCAAGAAGCAACAATTCGATGATAAAATTATTCTTAAATTATATTTGGTAAAACTCGATTCGACTTGAATCAAACATGCTCATAACTAGTTTAATATAAATTGATATCAATTTTTTACATTGTGACTTGGTTAAAGCTGAGCCAACTTTTGCCTTCACAATGAAATCAGTCCAATCTGGTGCCTAAATATTATAATCTTCAACCAATATGCTATTTTTAGTGTTACATTACCAATAGCCTTCTTTGAGATAATACCTATCTATTTACATTTTTCTGAATCATTTTTACTTATTAAAAAACTTATATGGTGAAATGATAAGAGTGAAAACTTATATGTTGATAGTGGTGGAGACTAGATGACTACTATCTACACCTAAAACAGGATCTTGAACATTACTAAACAGTTCCCCAAACAGATCTCATTCAACTATATTAAAATCCAGAATGCCTTGTGATCGGCAGCCAATTGGTGAGACCACCTTCAATTATGGCACATCACTCTAAGAAAGATTTTTACACCCTGTCAAGGACAAACCAAACTACTGGGTAATCCTCTCACACAATTTATAATCCTCGTCTAGAAAGAATAACATGGATTCGAATCAAATTCTTCTGCTGTATCCAAGACAATGGTGAATCACTTAGATTTGTAATAACAGACCCATAAAGGATGCAGTTACATCAACATCACACATGACCGGAAACCAAGCATCTCTTGGTTATAATTATTCATAAAGAGATTTTAAGACATTTGGACATTTGGGTAGGTCCACAATAGTTTCCATTTCTGTCACCAGCTGGAGAAAAAAAACAGGGAAAATAAATTAGATTCATTGATGCACATGCACGTTGATTACAAAACCAATTTCCGAGCAATGCAGGATTGAGGTCATGTAGCTCTCAGTGAGACGCACACAGGAATTAAAAATCACCGATTAAAACCATGGCACCAATGTTGGATTGAACTTCACAATCAATTAGGAAGTCCAAAATTTTGTCTAGAGAAAAGTAATACCTTTTAGCATGTTGCCATCACGGTCAATCGACCATATAAGATGCCAAGACCACGCACCCACAATGCAATGTAAACAACTGGATAAGAGGACTCCAAAAGACAACCCAATCAAGTGGCTTAAAAAGAAACAGCTTGTCTGCAACATGGATTTAACTAGGGAAGGAGGGGTTAGGCAGTCCAGCAATATTATGGCCATTGTAGATTAGAGCATGCAATCTGCAATAGGCCCAGACTATCAGAAAAAAAAAGCTATTCCTTACACAACCCCCTCTGTAAAATGAAAATCTATAACATATGCAGGATTGCAGGCCTCCAGTACACTTTATCCCCTGACTTTAAGTGCCATTAAGCATCCCTCATACAACCATTAATCGCCTAATATACATAAAAATGGTGCAAAAGGATAGAAGATGCCCTAAACTAGGAATATTCAATCATCCCTTAAACGACCATTAATCACCTAACATCAATAAAACCGTGCAAATAGATAGGACCACCAAATAAAGATGTCAGACAATCGCAATATCCCTAATAGTATTAGTACTTAAAAATTCAAATGTACTTAAAAAAACACACACACAGAGAGAGCATGCCAAAATCCAGTGCGTACCTACCCAAAAACTCACTTTATCCATGACTCAGCCACTCCTTAATCTGTTTATTATAGGTAAAGGGTTTCATCTTCTTTCCTCCAAATTAGAAAAAAAAAAGTTTCCAAACTCAAGGCCACACAAGCACAATAAATGAACAAGTGTGCTCAAGAAACAAGCGTGTCATTCAGAGAAAGTGCTGCCAGTTGATCAGCCGGGGAACCAGCCTGCTGCTGCTGCTGCTGCTGAGCAACATTCCTTAGGACATCCATGGCTTCAGCCACCTTCGCTTTCAGAGCCTCCGGAGACTCCAATAGGTGCAAAACTTCAGTCTGGTCCATCTCCAAAAGCATGCCCGTAACTTTGGCAGCCATATCATGTTCAATAGCATCCACAAGTGGGTACAGGCTTTCTCCGAGCATCTATAGACAGCAGCCAAGATGAAACATTTAATATTAAAAAATTTAACATTCCAAACAAAAAAAAAAAAGGTGACCTGAACCCATTCATATGATGGCTGCTGTAGATGGAAATATTCCCATCTAATGACCCCCAATAAATTGACTAATAGAATGGTGCGCACCAGCGCTTTAAAACCCAAAGAGACTCATCTAGGCCGAGTCATCAACTTGAATTGAACCACTCATTCGGTCCATATACTTAAAATATACTCATCCATTTGCCTCAAAACATCTGTAATTAAGGTTTTCCGGGTTTCATTAAGGTTGCAGTAATCACATTCTAAATTAGCAACATGACAATAAAAAAATTTCTTTTTAACACTATCAATCAAGTTCTATGATAATAATAATAATAACAATAATGCTAATACTAAAACGCTCATTTGCTTTTTCATCCCTTGCCCCCTTTCCCTTTCAAGATGGGGTCAGAATTAAAACGTTTGATATGCAGTTTATATTCCCACATTGCAGCCAAGCACCTATTCAAGCAAATAATAATAACAATAATGCTAATACTAAAACGCTCATTTGCTTTTTCATCCCTGCCCCCTTTCCCTTTCAAGATGGGGTCAGAATTAAAATGTTTGATATGCAGTTTATATTCCCACATTGCAGCCAAGCACCTATTCAAGCAAAGAGTAACCTCATCCTGCAAAAGGCTGTACAGATCTTTTTTATTTTTTTTTAATAAATAAAAAGGGGGAATGAATCTGGGGTTTTGAGGCCACCACACCTAAAGTGGCTTCTTTTCTTAGTTGTGTATCTACAATCATTACTACAGAGTCCAGAAGAATTTGGTTGTTCCATAAGGCCACTCAATTCAATCTTCCCCTATGATTTAGTTGTATATTGAATCCTTTCCCTTATCGTTCTCCTCTCTTCTTTACTTACCAGTACAATATCAGATGTATCCAATTCCACATCTCTCGAAGAAAAAGTACAATAGCATCAAGAAATCAACAACTCAAGACACTCTCTATTAAGCATCTTGTAATACTTAAAAACAAACATATTTATGCATGTATGCACTCTATATAGGCATAATTTCGAGAGCATACCGTCCTCTGCTGCTCAGGAGTAGCATTGGCTAGTGCTGAAGCCAGAGCACCAATTGGAATTGGCTGTGGTTCCCGTACCGGCATGCCTCCCATGTCATAAGGAACAGAAAGCATGCCCCCTGCAACACCAGGCATTGGACCTTCGGGCATGTTACGCCCAGGTGGATAACGGTAGACACGTCCACCCCTTGGAAGCATCTGCCAAGAATCCAGGATAAGTTCTGTGCAACATAGAGAGCAATACAAAAATATTTAATGCTGGAGGTTAGCACCCACCTGCTGCTGAAGCATCGGCACAGGCTGCTGAGTTTGTTGCACTGGTCCTGCTCCTGCACGTCTTCCACCAGGGCGCTGACCCTGCTGACCTTGTGGAACTATAGGCACGAAGAAATTTGGCATAGGGCCACCTCCAGGCCTCATCCCAGGGACAATTTGTTGCTGGTAGCCAAACCCAGGCTGTCAAATCAAATAGAAAAACAATAAACAATGGAGGATTAATGAAAGAGATACCTTAATATATATATATAAGGAGAATTACAAATTTTAAATATTAAAAAAACTGATGTCAATTGTAAGAACTAGATGGCATTTAGAGAAGATGATTCTGAGGCCGCAAAGATAAGAGCCTGTTTGTTTGCTAGGAACTGAATACATAGGAACCCAATAGGCTCAAACAAAGGATCATTAAAGAGGCGAAGGGTGAAGGATATAGGGTGGAGAAGGGTGAATTCTTCACGACTCACGCATTCACCATGGATGTCCTGCCTTCGGAGTCATCACCAGTGGCAACACAAGAAAAAGGAAGACAATTGCGCAAAGCACTCATTATTATGAAAGGGAAAGAGAATATTTCATTGATCCAAATATGAGAGGTTACAAGATATTTGTAAAGGAAGAGGAGTCAAATCTGGGCCTATTGGAGTCCTAGATATGGTTTCCTTACATTTCCATAAAATTGTTCATTTACCAATCTCTTTCTACTAGAAACTCCATACTTAAATAAAACACATACAGATTCTTCATTCATAAAACATTATTTTCAAACTAGTATTTTTTAGAGGATTTTACCAGAAAAAACAGATTATGTGACCACTATACCAAAAAGGTAATTTTAAGTGCCCTTACACCAAACCTGTCATATTGCCCAGAAAACCCCCCTTTTTTTTTTTTTTCATTCTTTTCTAGGGTCGACGTCGACCTTCATTTGCAATGTTAAGGGTCGATTGAGACCCTGCGGTCCATTTTAACCTTCACAGAACCCCCATTTACTTTATATATAGGGTCTCAGTCGACCTTAATTTCTATTTCTTGAGGATCTCTATCAACCCTGCAGTGTATCCAGACGGAAACAAATTAGGGCTTAAAAGCACATGTTTCTTTGTCATTTCATTCGTTCTTCACCACGGTCGAGAAATACTGTTTTTGAACCTTGCCACTTTGTATCCAAATCAGTAATAAACACTGCTAAAGCTTGGAATGCAGAGAGTACAGTGTTGTCCTCCTCATGGATCCTTCTTCCCCTCTTCTCTGCTGCCTAAATATATGATAAAATGGATAACCATACTGTTCTTCCACTCTGTTGGCTGCTTGATGAATGTGATCCAGCCAAGCGTAAATGTTCGATCCGGGCTGCATTTCATTTCCGAATATCCGTATCACCATTGCGGCCATAACTTCATCGTCGATTGTGGAAATTCCATGCATGGACCATATTGCAACCTAGATGTGCCAAGCTTCTGCTCCATCCAGCTTCATGAGCCCACGCAGCAGTTCAAAACGGCATCTTGCTGCTTATTTTGAGAAGCAGATACCTTGGGATTTTCTCTAATCTTATATGCTTAGTTAGAGTAAAGGAGAATTACTAAAAGTTAACTCTGTGTGAATTATTAGTGCATGCTTCCAATACATGGGTGTCTAGAGAGTAGAACTTGGAAGTGATAAAGGGCAATGAAACCAATTGATGACTTATATTTTGATTAAAATGCAATATATAAACCAATTGTTTCTTATGATTAATCAAATATCAGGTTTGAAATGTTATGCCGAGGTAAACTACTATGATTTTCTACCATGTCTTTTCTCCCATCTTTTAGCTGATTCCAAACTGCAATGGATTGGAAGGCCTATCTGAATCTTTGAAATGGTAACTGCACTAGTTATTCGTGCTTCTAAGCCCTAATTTGTTTCCATCCGGATAAACCACAAGGTAGATAGAGACCCTCAAGAATAGACATAAAGGTCGACTGAAACCCTACAAAGAAAGTAACTGAGGTTCTCTGAAGGTTAGGATGGACCGCAGGGTCTCAATCGACCCTCAACATTGCAAATGAAGGTCGATGTCGACCCTAGAAAAGAATGAAAAAAAATATACGTTTTCTCGGCAATATGACTTGTTTGGTGTAAGCTCACTTAAAATTACTTTTTGGTACAGTGGTCACATAATCTGTTTTTTCTAGTAAAATCCTCTATTTTTTTATCATCTTTCATAATTTTAAATCCTCCTAGTGTCCCCGCCCTGGGATGTGCCCCAGTCCAATACAGCCTAGCCCCATGCAATGCAGCTAGATCAACTTGACTCCGGAGTGACTATCACCCATCGAAGTCTAATTTATTTTTAGAGACTTCCTTACATGTGTTCCATACAGAACAAACTTCTAGTGTTTTTGGCACATGAGTAGGCAACATTCAATAAGAGATGGTGTGAAAGTGAAATTTGAGAGATATTGGGAGGCTTTAGAATCCAAGGGCTTTAAAATAAGCTGTACAAAGACGGTATATATATATATATGTATAAATTGCAACTTCGGCGAGGATGTGCAGAGAGATGTAAATTGGTGAGAATTGAAGCCAAGAAATACCATAAATAGAATCCTCTCAACACATTGCCTGTATAAATTAGTAAGGATGGAGATATTGAGGATTATTTCCAACATAGGATAAGAGATAGATGGCTGAAGTAAAGACTTGCTTCTATTAGCAAAATAATAATAATAATAATAATAATAATAAAGACTTGCTTTTAGAGTGCTTTATGATCGGTGCATGCCAACAAGGTTGAAAGAAAAACTTCACAAGACGGCGATTAAACTAGATATGACCTATAGAGAAAAATGTTGGCCAATTAGGAAACAACGCATGCAAAAAAAAAATATATATATATATATATATATATATATAGTTGGAATTAAGGCTTTGATGATGACGGTCACATAATCACTGCACTGCGATAGGGCAAACTAGTACCAAAATCAATATGAAATCATTTCACATTTGTTAAAAAGAATTTTTTTGGGGGGGCTCTCCATTATTGACAATGTTCAAACAAATGGGTCTGAATTCCTAACCAAACTTTTACATGAGGCTACTAAAACAGTTTCAGTCTACTTGACCAACTAGAACTGAAATTGACTGCTGCTGTTAGAAAGGACTTCGTGTCGATTTAGTGAGTAAAAGGGGTCCCACTAAATCATTGGTTAGTGGACCTTGTAATGTAAGGACCACTAGACTTTAGATTAAGCAGATAGTTCTTGTGTGTTAAAATTGACATTACTAACAGTTAAAGTAGTGTCAGTTATAAGGTAAATGATAATTAGGGATGGGAACCAGTCAGATCAGTCTCATGGATCGAGGCAAGAAATGGGATACCATACCCACCCCTAAGCATCCACTGAATTCCAAACCCTACTCTGACCCACCCTGATTTTGTGAAAACAATGAAACATGATTGTGTGTGTGTGGGGTGGGGGTGGGTTTCGCTTTAGAGGCAACCTTTTTTGTTGGATCAAGGATCAACGATTACAAACATATGAAATTATTATATTTTATAGCTAAAGCTTTTGCATGATGAAACTTTAAAAACCATAGGGTATTGAAACTAGTTTCACTTAGTTATTGTAACATTTATTGATCCATACGAAAGTTTTGGCCAAAAAACGCAGAACTCATTTCATTCAGTAATTGCAACCCACTTTAAGTTGGGGAGAGGGGGGGCGAGAGCTCGTAGGTTGAGAGTTCAATTGTCGCCATTGGCGATATTTTCTTTTCTGTCTTCCTTTGAAAGAGTATGTTGGTCAGAAAAGGCAAACCACACAACTAAAAAACCACCCATAAAAAAATAAAATAAAAAAACACCCCACCACCCACAAAATAATAATAAATAAATAAAAATAATAATCTTTTGTTTTCTGTATCATTTATTTAAGAGAACAAAAAACCAACAATTTAGTAAGTTGGATCATGCAAATTGGTACCCCTTCAAAACCTATCATTGTCCCAATTTCTTTGCCAAAACTACGCAGGCCAAGCCTTTTCAATTGGTTGTTCATGATCGAATTCAGAAGGTTGATTCTACACATGGGATTCCTAGGGGAGGTAGATGGAACATAAAATGCAACAGTTAGGACAGGAGATCCTCTCAAAATGATGTTCCATTGAGTACATTGTTCATAGATACTGCATTACTAATTAGTTCGATAAGAAAGCAAATAAAAAAGATAGGCTCAAACTTTGGAGAAAGGCTTTCAAGTCAAATTGGTTAATTAGCAGAAAGTAAAATATACAAAATGCAAGTCTAATGATCCAAAGGCAGAGAACATGAACTGGTCAAAATTGAAAATAACTAGTACCACATTACTATTTAACTTTGTACAATTAATTGTGAAACAAAACAAATGGAGCAAAACATAGCATATGAGATCAGTGCAGGGTGGGCAATGTGGAGCTGGGCTAAGCAAGATCCGTTCCAAACGACTCTAGCACTTCGGAGTTTCAATCCGTAGTACCATTTCAATAAAACTTTAAAAAATTCAAAATATATAACTAGAAAAAAAATTAAAAGTAAATTAACCTATGCATTAAATTGTATTTAATTTGTTCTGCTAAATCAAAATTACATGTTATTTCTACGTGCTAAATAAACAATGTTTACATTCCACCAAACTTTGATAAGAAAAGAAGGTCTCCAAAGTCCAAACCAACAAAATTCTAAAGCATAAATATCTTCAAAAGAAACTAAAGTAAATAGCAATGGTAAAAAGATCATTAATAAAACAAGAAGCTCTACCTGTGGAGGCATGAGTGCAGGGGGGGCTTGACCATAAAACAACTGTTGTCCAACAGGACCACTTGGAGGATACATAGGCATACGAGGAGCCATGGGAGGCGGTATCGAAACTGGTCGCATTTGCGAAAACTGTGCCTAAATGAAAAGAAATATAGAATTAGATCATAGCTTCATTTAGACACACGCACAGATATATACACATATACATATATAGGTAAACAGATTCATTTTTATGTTAAAAAGAAAAAAAAATGCATGTTAGGGGGAGAGCAGAAGCACTTGTTGTGCGTGTATACGGCTGTATGCATAACAGCAACAATTGTCAGGACAATAAGTTGGATAAAGAACACAAGAAAAATAATGCAATTTCTAGACTTTAAAGGATTAAAGAAAAATAACACAATGAGAGGATTTAAACCAGGAGCTTGAGGGGGGGAAAACCCAAATTGTATGTGCGGTAAATAAGATATACATAATCAAGTAAAAAATACGGGAGACAATGAGCCCGTGGCACAAAAGGTGCTCACTAGTCACTATTGCAACCATGAGTTTGTGAGTTCAAGTCATGTTACCTGTCAAAAAAATAAACTAAAAAAAGGTTGTGCATCGTACATTTGGTTACGACCCGCAGAGTGAGATGAATGTAACCTTTCCACTGGACAATTAAAAGGCAATTTAAAAAACATTAATGTGATTCTACGACGAACGCATGCCTTTTAGTTTGAAAATGTTGTAATTGAACAATGCAGCATCCTACCACATTCTTTAAGCAGATACAAACCCACACACACCAAAAAGGGGGTGCAAATTTCCTCGTCCCTCCAAGCACAAGCCACACACACGGGCAAAATTAACAACTTTCTCATATGACACATGCTTAAACAGTAAAATTATATGTGAAACAGTGTTTTCAAGAACAAGAACAAAAAAGTTTGAAAGGAAATGGCAAGATGTAGGAACTGTAAAGGTATGATACACGGACATTCTAGATGACATATGGGTGGGAAGGTAACACAAGCAAAGCAAACGACCATGCCAACAAGAGTTCTTTTATCGACAATGAAAATTTCATCGAAAACATTAAAACAAATAAATAGACACCCTAAAGTATAGGAGATGCTGGATCCACACTCATACACCTGATGCGTGACTTTAAGTGCATTCGCATAGCCATAATACCAAAGAAATAAATTTGACCGACGAATGCCAACAAGAATGAAGGGAGAATTTTTCAGGATAACGATTAGACCAGCTATGACCTTAGAGCAAAATGTTGGCCAATCAAAAAGCAACATATGCACAAAATTGATGGAGCAAAGATGAGAATTTTGAGGTGGATATGTGGCAAAACTAGGAATGATAAAATTAAAAATGACATAGAATTAGAAATGAGCGCTTTCGAGAGCATTTAGGGGTAGCAATAATAGGGGGTAAAATAAGATAAACCCATTTGAGATGATTTGCACATGTCCAACGTAGGACGACAATTGCACTGGTAAGAAAAAGTTTGGCTATGAAGGTTGATGGCCCACCAAGGAGAAGGGGTAGGCCAAAGAGAATGTTGATAGAGGTAGTAAAAATAGATATGAAGTGTAACATCTGATGATTTTGGCTCAGGATAGATCGGCATGTTGAAACAAAATTTGTGTAGCAAACCCTGACATAGTTGGGACAAGGCTTCGAAGATGAAAATGATGATGATCTACTGGCTAAGCGCGTGCATATTGCAAGCGCACACGCACAATTAGGCATATTAGGAATCAATTAGCTAGGCAATCGATTATCACACAATCAAAATTATAAGTAAAAACACAATCAATTAGCTACATGTCAAAAATCACACAATCAGGCATTGTGACCACTGGACGACAAATTTGAGATGATTAATTTCATGCTCTGAACTGATAAATAGGCAAAACTTTCAGGAAAGTATATAAACATAAAACAATCAGAAAATCAAGGGATTTAAAGAAAGTCAACGATAATAAAACAAAAGGAATTGAGACATTATCTCACAATTGGAATCTAGTTACCAATAGCAAAAGCCAAAATCAGATCTTTAATCAATAAAGTAGTAGAATTCCAGAAAAAAAAAAAAAAAAAAAAGGAACAAAGAGAACCACAAATTCATTCAGGAATTCTTCCAAATACAAAGACAACATGCAAAAACCCATTCAAAAAATTTGATGGAACAATCATAGAGCAGAAATAATTGATCTAGAAACAAGGGGCGAATGTTATGGCAAAACACACACACACATGCAGAGCATAATGCAGGGGAATGCTTAAAAATAATGACTGGAGCTAGGGCAATGAAAAACCACCATAGTTATTAATAAAATTTTAGTCATGTAGATGTCTTCCCACAAACTTACATAAATATGATGGCCAATCTAACAAACAGATTACTAGAGAAAACATAATCAGGAAGAAAAAATTACCTGTAACCTTGCTTTCCTGTCCTCTTTGCGCTGTGCAAGGGCAACATAGAGAGGCTTGCTGACAACAATTTTACCATTCATCTCAGCAAGCTGAGAAATAATTGAACAAAGAAAAAGAAAATGTTAACACTTTTTTTTTTTTAATTTTGAATGCTAATATGGTCTGATCGTTTTTCATATTAGTAGCTTACAGCTCGAGACGCCTCCTCAGGTGTTGAGAAAGCCACAAATCCTGAACCCCTACTTATGCCACTAGGATCCCGCATAACCTGATTTCACACGAAATGAAAAAATATAAATATCATTCAAATCAGAAGAGCTGACTTCCACCCGTCAGAAGAGTAATAGGATTTATTGCAGAATACATTCACCAACTAAACAAACTCCACACCTTGCATGAAGTGATTGTACCAAACTCAGAGAACAATTCTCTTAGTTTATCATCACCAATGCTGTCATCCAAGTTCTTCAAGTACAAATTTGCACCTTGGAATTTATCTACTGCCTCCTTCATACTTTGATCAAATCGTCCTTTCAGCTCCATTTCTCTTTCAGATTTTTTTTGAGCTTTACCAACATACCACTCCTTCTCGTCAAATTTCTTCCCATTAAGAGCCTCAACAGCTCTAGCAGCATCATCTGCATTCTCAAAGTTAACAAATCCAAAACACTTGGATTTCCCATCTCCCTCCCTCATCACTACAACACTAGTAATTGTTCCAAACTCGCCGAATAATTTCTTCAGATCTTCCTCAGTTGTCGACTCTGAGAAATTTTTGACATATACATTATTAAATTTTGTCTTGTTTGTAGCAATATCTCTTTCCTGCTTACGGAGGAAAGGTCCAACAAAAACTTGTTTATCATTCAACAGCATGCCATTCAACTTGTCTATTGCATTTTGGGCTGCCTCCTCCAGATCAAATTGGACAAACCCATAGCCTTTTGATTGGCCGGATGCATCAGTTGCAATCTTGCAAGATAGGATGTTACCAAATGCAGAAAATGTATCATGAAGTGCTTTGTTGTCTATTGCCTTGTCCAAGTTCTGAAAAGAAGTACATTGGAAATGTCAAGTACAGAGAAAAAAGAGAAAACAAATGGTGATAGATACAATTCATTGATTGCTGAAGCCAAATTGAGATGCACGACAGAAAAAAGATAAAGATAAAAAAAAATAAAGAAATACCTTGATAAATATATTAGCAGCCCCACTTTTACGAATACTGGGATCACGGTGAGAATACATTATACGTATGGGCTTGTTATTAAGAGGGGTAAAGTTCAGCATGTCCAGTGCCCTTGATGCTGTCATACACATCCACCAAAGGTAAGAAATAAAACCAGAGAAAGAGAGACCGTGCTAGAGAGAGGGAGAGAGGAAAAGTGTTTCCTTCATGAGTATTGTCACAATTTAAGAGGACAGACCACCATGGGTATTTAAAACAACAAATAATAAGAATGGTCAAGAAAGATTAGAGATAGAAAGAGAGACAGAAAGGCTAAACAAGAGCACAGTCCAACAAACATGACTGACCACAGAAATGCAGCTAAGCTCTGGTGCAAAGAGAAAATTCAAGCCCCAAATACAACTCTCTTCAATATAGTTGTTATCATAGACACGTTTCCTTCCCATACACAGTATCTCATTTTACGATTCAAAGCCGAATATGCCATTAACAAATAAATTTAACTGCATCACTTCAAGGCAAGAGATCAATGCCTGAAAAAGGGCTTAAGACCTCTCACTCCAACACTTAAAAACATGAATCAAACAATGTCCTACAGCAAAAGAAGAAGGAAAATACCAGCTTGAGTTTTTTAGTTTCTCAATTTCTTCACAAACTGCTCAATACTATTCAAATAAGTCCATGACATCTCCAAAGTCCAGTAAGTGAGGCAAACCAAATAGCAGCCCATCCATTAGTTTGACAACCCCAGGCATTATCCTACCCACACTAGCCCTTCTCGTTGTAACTTTAGCGGCAATGTTCAAGTCCTAACACATTAATAGCAACTGCCACATTAACATGCACAATACTTAACTGATGCTTGATAGTTTGCAGTGCTCAACATCATACAGCCAAAGCAGGTAATAATTCTTAGCACAAGATATCAAGATGTTCAAGTCACGGTTCATAGTTTACAGTCAAACATTAAAAACTTTCACTACGGATTTTTTCTATTCTTTAAAACTTTTCCAAATTTAATTCCAAAAAAATACACCTCACGCCTTTTGCCAAATGACTATAATAAATTGTCTCCAACTTTTTTTTCAGCAGCTTTAGCTCCTTTGCATTCTTCAACTTCTATACCTCACTTGATAAGCCCCTAGCAGCCCAAAGCACAAGTTTTCAAGCCTGAATCATATAAGTTCACTTATTTGCAAAGGACTAGATGGGTTCAGCTCATGTTACCATTGAAAAATAAAAGTAAGCATAAGGAACATAGTTGCATACTTCTTCTTTTTATCAGTAACATGACTTCAGCCCACAACCTCAAGGTTGTGGAGCCGCGAGCTTTTGGTAATAGTCATACAAGTCTCCCTCTAGGAGACACCCGTAACAGCCCTATCTCTCACAAAACTTTAAAGGTATGTTTTGTTTCGGTGGTACTTAATTTAGAAGGAAAACCAAGCAATGCCTTGCATGGAAGGGCCAAAATATGAAAAAGCACCATCAAATGATCTAACCCTAGTAAATAAAATCCTAGGAAACTGAGGATTGCATCTACATCTTTCACCTTACATCCTCACCTCTCTTAAATACTCCCTTGCCAAAACCCACTTTACTATGAATTCATAAGCAAAAAAGGGCCCAAATTAAACATGTGGGTGAATGCCACTCACTGCTGGTTATACATATAAAATACAGAATTCTCAGAGTATCCCACTAAATCTCCTATCTATCCCGATGACACCCAACTGCCAGACTTAGAAATCATTACCATTACATAAAAATAAAAAAAGCGCAGGAAAAGCCATGGCATCCAATATATAGAGAATCAAGCAGTGAGGAAAGAAAAAGGCATGGCATCCAATATATAGAGAATCAAGCAGTGAGGAAAGAGACTAACCATCCTGCGTGTTGCTGTAATTGACATACGCATAACCAAGGGATCGCCGCGTGTTGATATCCCTGCAGACGCGCACGGACACGACCGGCCCGAGCTGACTGAACAGATCGTAGAGCTGCGAGTCGGTGACGTTGGGCTCCAGGTCACCGACATACAGAGACGTCGACGTGAACTGGCTCGCGCCGGAGTTCGCCGCACCATTAGGGCCGGAAAGGGGAGGCTGCGGCTGCACTTGTACCTGCGCCATCTCTCAGCAAACAAAAACCCTAACAACCTGCTGAAACCCCTTCTTTTTTTTTTTGTGTTTTTTTTAATCTTTTTTTCCCTCTCCTCTTGTTATTGAAAGATAGAAACCCTAGGGGGAAAAATCCAAGACAAAGCTACAAACAACAGATTGATATTCAAACAACTGATATAATAAAGAAACAAATCCGCAACATTTCTCTTCCTCTCTCTCAATCTCTCTCTTTTTGAGATTTTTTTTTCTGGTGGTGCTGGGACTGGATAGGATTGGGATCTAGGGCTAGGGCTAGGGTTTTTCTGGATTTTGAATGATTTTTTTTTTTTTTTAGGGTAAGAGGAGAGGGATAAGATGGATGAAGGAAAGGGATAAAGGGATCGTCGATCCGAAGAAGAAGAAGAAGAAGAATGAAGGAGGTAGGGTTAGAATTTGGGAGGGCAGACCCAACCGCACCGCACCGCAACGCCTCTGAAGAGCCGAATCGGTTAAATATTTGGAAAGGGAAGAGATCGAGGGAGGAAACCCTAATTTAATTGGGAGGGTTCCTTGTGGCTTTTCATGACGTTACCACTTTTGCCTGACGTCATTCAGGAGAGAGTGGGGCCATAGCAAGCCATACGAGTGAGTATAGCAGTGCAGTGCTGAATGCTGATGCAGTCTTCCCTTTCATCTACACAACACAACCAAGACTTGTGGGTGGAGTCCTTGACCATTTCAAATGAGCCGATGGTCCATGTTACAACTAACAACCGTGTGACCGATATTTTAGGAATTTGGAAACGGTTTGGTCTGGAATGGATCGGTTTGGGGACGATGGGATGATGAGATTCAGAAAAAGAAAAAAGATTATCAATGGAGAGGTTCTTATTTGACTAGATGAGCTGGTATGTGATATCAAGGGCCACACGCTCTCAAGGCCAGTGCACTTTGGAGAAATTTAAGGTAGTTATCTGCCAATTGAGTGTAAGGCCTAGCCTAGGCATCCAGTCCATGATCTATGCCAATTTGAATTGCCCCATATCAGTGGCATGATCAAGGTTGTCACTTAACGCTATCCATGAGACCCTTGATGTGACTCTTTTATAATCCATGTGGTATTGAGGCTCATTTATCGACTACAAAAAGTGAGTTATGACTGGTGTTGTATCTCAACAGGCATCTTAACAGGAAATGGGCTTAGGCATGATGAGTTTTCAATTTATTATTAACTTAGTGGTAAGGTATCTCTTTTTTCCATACAACACGATAAGATGTCACCAATGTGTGATGGTTAGAGACTTTAGTAGAGTGCCTATGAGTAGGTGTATGCGTTGTACTTGTACTTGAGCAAACATAAAAGTATAACACTCTACTCTATTGTGCCAACATTAATTAATTTAGAAGGCACTGGTTATGGAACATGGAAGTAGTTTAGTTGCCCTGACACAGGTAATCAATCCATGTATGACTCTGGGAGTTGTCCCATTGTTTCCTTTGTCATGTAGTATTTGGTTGGCATCAAAGATTGGCACCATTGTCTCAAAATTTTGAAGAAGTTTTTTTTTATTTTTTTATTTAAAAAAGAATATAAATTTTTTGCCTCTTTTTTTGAAGTACATGACAAATTTTAATATTTCAAAAGAATATAAAGGTTTTCCATATTTCTTACAATCAACTACTCACAATTAAAAAAGTTTTAAAAATAAGAAAAAATACCCTTATGTTGTCTTTCAAACTTTCCCTTTAGTAATTCATTTATGAAAAATGATCAAGCCTGACCCAAATAACCTAGTGGGGCCCACTTAAGCAAGTCAAAAGGGTTGGTTTTGGGATAAAAGGGGTTAATAAAAGAGAAAAACTTGTCGTAAGGTAAGGGTATTTTTGTCATTTTCAAAATCTTTTTTATGGAGAGGACTTGATTGAAGGAATTGTAAAAGAATTTTTATACCTTTTTTGAAATATTTAAATCCTCGTATACTTTCTTTGAAAATGAGTCAAAAGTTTTATATTTGTTTGAAAAATTTCTTTTTTTCATAAAGAAAATGTTGAAGAAATAAACATTTCTAAACACGATGGGTTATTGCTCTTTTAATAATGGGATATTGTACGTACAAATGTCCTTATACGTGACATTTGCCTCTGAATAGTAAAAGTTTAAGTATTTCTCATAGAGTTGTCAATCCGATATCTTGCGGCCGTGCGATATCACATACATCGCACTGTGTGATATCCTAAGGTCGTGCAATGTCACAGTATCACCCTTTGTGATGTCCCAGGGCCGGGGGTATCACACCTAGGGTTGTAAACAGGTATTCGATTTTCCGATTACCTGTAATTTCCAACCCAAAAAAATCAGGTTTAGAACCTATTTTAGGTTTCGATTCATAAATGGGTTCAGATCTGGAACCCAATTTAGATTTCAATTGTTAAACGAGTCCGGTTTGGATCCATATAGATTTTGACCCGTGGACCCAATACCCGGCATATGAGTCTCTGATATTGCAAATTGTACTGCAAATTTATTTTTTATTTATATTTTTATGTATAATACTGGATGTGGTAGACTTGATGCATTATTATAAGTTGAACGATATGCTTAATAAAAATATAAAAAATGAAAAGAAATTATAACCGGTTTTGAAACTAGATTCCAGCCCTTTAGGTGGACCCGGCTTCATAATCGAATCCAGATTTTCCTATCGAAATCGAGCCTATAACTAAAAAAAAAAGTTTTTGGTCAAAATCAGACCTGTACCCGAAACCATTATTTAGAAACGAATCTGGGTCCGAGTCTAGTATGGTTCCAACTTGGAACCTTTCCATTTGCAACCCTAATTACGCCGTTGTTGTATGAATAGCTTTGCGGAAAAGTAATTAAAATTTGGTTTGTTACGAAACAAATGTCAAATCTAAGTGCAGTTGTACAGTAAATATCCCTTTAATAATCTCACGTGGTTTATTGTATTAATGTTGGATGTTCCTCGTCGACTCTATTCAACTCTACTATAAATGTTGTTGATATTTCAAAATTTGGGCATTTTTTATGACGAAAGCAGTGAACTTCTGTAGCATTTACATTGATCACTTTTTGTTCACGTGCGATCTGCTATAGAGGCCCACTTTTGATAATTCTATTATACTGTATTTAGCTAGAAGGTTTTGGCTCCAATTTTGACTGTCGGTTATGTAACTACTCATGCAATTATCCACTCACTTTTCCATCAAACCACTCATGTTTCAGTTGTTCCTATGTAACTATACCATTTTTGTTACAATTTTTCTATTTCTATCTTATCTAAATTGTCATATAGAAATAGGTAATTTTTTTGATACGTGATTTTTTTTTTTTGCAGTGCAGGGAGATACTGTGCTGACCACGGGTTATTATGCTAATACGCATATTACCCATTTCCATGTTGAATTGACCCCAACCGCAATTTGACACCAATTCCATATTTCCCAATTACGATATTATTGAATTTATGTTAACAAATTGCAAGCTACAGTGATTCAATGGGCTAATTATTAACTCAACACATTTATATATTTGAAAGAGACTGATTTCAATTGAGAAATCAGCCTTAATTTGTTCAATTAATTTTGACCCTCCAAAAATTATTGATCATCCTTTTATCTTCTTTGGAGAAAAGTAACTCGTTCCATCATCTTCCAAACGGTAACTCCTGCCTCTCTTCTTAATTTCTCTTGTAAATTACAGGCCTTTTATTAACTCCTCCAAATCACGATCGGTAACTAAATCTCCTCCAAATTACATTCGATAACCAAATCCCTAGGCAAAAGATTTTCATTTCATAAAATTGCCAATTCTGGATTCTTGGATCTGATCCACAATGGGATTTGCAAATTCCGCAAGGCGAAAGGGGAGGAACGGAATCTAAAATCCTTACCTTCCTTGTGCAAATCATCTCTTCGGATTGACTCTTTCGCGAACATGAACGCTTCTCTCTCAAAGAACAACTCTCTCAAAATGAGTCCCCTCAAGCATGCACTCCTTGTCACCCTTTTCCTCTCTCAGCCGTCTCCATTCTCATTCTCAACTCGGCACGCCACTTGTTCACGTTATCTCATGTGATCTCCATTACACATCCCCAGCAACCCAGTGATATGAAATATCATATGACTGAACATGCGTGGATGCTATGTTAATGTCATGATTGCATTCTTATTATCCAATACCACCATTAGGACAAAGTTTTGTGCTAATATATTGGGTTATGATTTTTAAGTTCATTTACCAATAAAAAATAAAGTTGATTTTTTAATATTAGATTTATTGGTCCTCCACTTTGTTGTATTCCTTATCATTTGATTTTTTTTTTTTTTTTTTTTTTTTTTTTGTGTGGCTGGTGATGGATGCAACGAGAACTCAATCAATAATATTATGATGCTCTGTAGGACCAGTTCTCTAAATTGGTGCATTTGGTTTGTATTTCTTTTGATTTTTCAAATTTTTTTTTAGTTTCTAGGTAGACAGATCTATTATATGAAGCATAAGGTATAAAGATTGTGGTTGGCAGTTGTTATGCTTTGATGATTTAGCGCAACTTGAGGTCCAACTTTTTATAATACTATTTTTTGTCCATTTCAAAACAACAACAACAACAACAACAATAATAATAATAATGATAATTAATTATAATGATAATGATAATATCGTCACTGTTTAGAGATACTATCCGTATGTCTAACTTTAACCATTAGAATTTGTATTAATTAGTCACAAATACAAATATAGCTACTATAACTATAGAAGCACCTTCAATATCCTATAACACAATTGGAAGGATTAAAAAAAATAAAAAATTTAAAAGTGAAATTTGTAATTGGTTTTAAAAACTCTTTCTTGCATTTCCTAAATCAAGTAGGGAAATAGGGACACCACCATGACTTGCTCCTACAGGGGCAGTTTGATAGTAGGTCTGCAGGGCTCAAAGTAGCTAGGTTTGGGTTTTGGGTACAAGTCAATCCACCATATCCTGAATATATACTTAGTGGATTATACAGCTATTTATAAAATGGAATTTAATACATCCATTTTAAATAGTTCTTATTATATTCAGTTTACAGTCTCTTAATTATTTTGTTCATCTTCTAATCATTTTGTAATGTGATATTTCTTGATTGGAATCATTATGCATAATTCATGGACACCTGATAGTATCTTAATTTTCTTGGCAAATAAAGTATATTAAAATTTATTTTTTTATCTTTTACACATAATCAATCTAATAGTTACTAAAGTACTTCATATTAATAGAACTTCAAAATTCATGAAAGCAGTTAATTTGGACAATTTGGATGGATCTTCATTAAATTTGTTTATTGATAATTTTTATTATAGCAACTAATTTTAATGTAATTTTGACAATTTCAATATACTTCACACCAAAATAATAACTTTTTTTTTTTTAATTCTTAGAAGTTATCGATGTATTTTTAAATATTTTATATCATTAATTGTGTTGGCACGGGTGCGTTTTGCTAGTATCTATGATCCAACTAAGTGAGCCTCGCATGTATGATTCCTCTTCATGACATATAAGCAAATTACTTGAATGTGTATATTTCTAAGTTATTGGCCAACTGGCCATGAGTGATATTACTAATTTGAAGGCCCAAGGTTCGATCCATGTCTGACTCTAGGCTGGTGTGTGATTCCTAGGTGTCATTAACACTCAACCATAAGTGTTTGGCATTACATTGTCCCTTTTAATTAATCTAATTTTGGTAAATGTTTTTTACTATAGGACAAGTGGGGCACAAAAGTTGTTTTTTCTTTTTTAATATTCTACAAATAAGAGGAATTGAGGATTGTGGAGGTTTGTGAGAGTATCACATTTGTAAATTGAGATTTTTGAATATCTAAAAAAAAAGAGGAATTGAGGTTTGTGGAGGTTTTTTTGTTATTTAAGAGGGCTTGCTTTGGGTCCCAAATTGAAATGGGTCTTGCCTTTTGGACTGCAAGGCCATTAGGTTAACATGAGCTTAAAGTAAGTATTATTTTAACAATCTCACGTTATGTACTTAAGGGCTTGTTTAGGGGCTTTATTAGTGGAGTTGAGTGGAGTAAATGTTATTTTGATGAAATAATAAAATATAAGTGGGTTGTCTCACATAGATCTTTCCATCCTCAAATGGAGCCCACAATTGGGCCCCACAAAAAAGTTCTCACATAATATGTGAGAACAGTTCCGACCTGAATATTACCAATTTGTTTTGGAAAATATTCAAGTGAGAACTAGTTTTCACCTATTATATGAGAATTTTTCTGCGGGGCCCAACTAGCAACCCATCTAAACCTAGCAACCAATAGAAAAACCCTTTATAGTTACTAATCCCAATGATTGACACACATCCGAATGGACCGAACCGTTGGATTGTGGGTTAAATATTTTTTTGAATATAAAACCATTAAACATGTGGGCCACGGATGAAGAGGTTAGGAGTATGTATTTGGGGTCAAATTTGATACTTGGGGCGGTCTCACATAGATCTTTCCATCCCCCCCGGGTCCCATCCCCAAATGGGGCCCATAATTGGGCCCCACAAAAAAGTTCTCATATAATATGTGAGAATAGTTCCCACCTGAATATTACCCTTTTGTTTTGGGAAATATTAAAGTGAGAACTAGTTCTCACCTATTATATGAGAATTTTTTTGTGGGGCCCAACTAGCAACCCATCTAAACCTAGCAACCAGTAGGGAACCCTTTATAGTCACTAATTCCAATGATTGGCACACATCTGAATGGACCGAATCGTTGGATCGTGGGTTAAATATTTTTTGAATATGAAACCATTAAACATGTGGGCCACGGATGAAGGGGTTAGGGTTATGGATTTGGGGTCAAATTTGATACTTGGGGTGGTCTCACATAGATCTTTCCATCCCCCGGTCCCATCCCCAAATGGGGCACACAATTTGGGCCCTACAAAAAAGTTCTCACATATTGTGGGCCTCACAAAAAAGTTCTCACATAATATGTGAGAACAGTTCCAACCTGAATATTACTCTTTTGTTTTTAGTTGTTTGTGATGGAATTTTTTTTTTTTAAGTGAAATTCTTTTATCTTTTAGTGGAAAAATGAGGTTACTTTTTAATTTTTTTTTTCAAAAAATATGAAAAAAAATTTAATTTAAAGTATTTTGGTAAGAATCTTTTTGTATAAATTGGGCCTTTACCTTACTCTACCCGTAAAACCCCAAAACAGGCCCTTAAAAGCTAAAACGCTTCCCATTCCTCTCTCTCTCTCCAGTGAGTACCCTTCTTCGTCTTCTTATTCTTAATGAAACAAGTCACAACAATGACAAGTAAAACTAAACTCGAAATCTTCAAATGCGATTCGGCAAATACGAGAAAAACCTCTGCTCCTCCCAGATCTCATTCTCGGAAAGCGGCAAGCGATGATGTCTCTTCAAACGTTTTTGCTTAGTCAAACCTGCGTTTGGATTTCATTTCGCCCTCTCTCTCTCTCTCACATCTTTCCCATGCGATACAGGTTTTTACAGGGTAGCATTATTGATTGAGATGGTAGACAATGATCTGAGATTGATATGAATACTCATTAAGACTATGATGTTGTTATTGAGAGTCTTGCTTCTTATTGTGTGCATATTCATACATAGACATTTGGTCATTATGATTCTTATTGAGGTGCTGATCCATTGGACTTTCCTGGATTGGAAACTGTAGGCGTTTGCTATTTTTGTGAGAATTTGCTTGTTACGTGTATCACGATGGCTGTTGAGTCTTGATAGTTGATACTTGCTAGGTCTCTTGGTTCAGTCTGAGATAGATTTGTTCAATTTGGGTTAAGTTCATAGTTCATTATTCACAGGCAATTTTGAAGATTTTGGTTCCCTCCTGGTTTGTTTAATTTGTAACATTAGGTCGCTATAGTTCGCAATTCAATTTTTAAAATTTAAGAGTTGGGATCCCGCTTTGGTGAATTACACAAGAAGTGAACTTTGGTAAGTTTTTTTAGAGTAAGCCAGTAAGGAACTCCCCAATTTAGATTTTTCAATTGAATGATGGACTAATTCACAGTAAACTGTGAATCAGTTTGATTCATGCAATTCGAAGTATGGAGTAATTCAGTAAATTTGGCAACTATGCTTGTGTTTCTGTAACCAGTTCATTGAAGTTGGTGGGGAGTTTTTGTGCTTTTCATTCTATTCTATTACCACAATACTCCGGAGGTCCTTTTTTTGGCCCCTCTATTTTCTGCTTGCACAGCAGTGCACTTGTTCTCTTTTTATATTGACAAGGTGCCCAAAGCACATTACTCAATTAGCCAAATTTGAATGGCCGCATTGAAGTTTTTGGTCTAAGAATGGCGGCAATATATTATGCTACCGCAACTTTTTAAATAGTTTTGGCAATGTTCTAAAAATGAACGAGAATTCACAAGATGTGTTTGAACGGATACAATGATTCAAGATTTATTGTTATTATTATTTTTATTTATTTGTAAAATCTGGTGTGGTTATGGACAATTTAGTTGTTTTTTTTTTTTTTTTTAATTACAGCATAGCATTATAGATTTAGCCATGTACATGATATTAAGACGAAAGGAGGTGCAGTTTGTGGCATACTCCTCGGGTAAGGTGCTTTTGAAAGCACCTTGCTTGGCCTTAAGTGCTTTGCATATCCACTTCCCTTTTTGAGTGATCTACTGGTTTATTACAACTGTGATGCTGTTCCTTTTCACTAGCAAGGACTAATAGGTACGAACTCATTATAAGCGCACTTAATTTTTTGCCTATAGTATGATATTCCAATGCCTCCGTTGATGTTGCTAAGATATTATTCTTTATGTATTTTTTTTTTTAAATCATTCATGTTTCAGTGTATGTATATTTTTTTTGTTCTCATTCATCTCTCTCTCTCTCTCTCATATATGTATATATATTATATTTATGTCTCGATATCTACTTTCTTCTACTTTGTTTTCAGGTATCTTTGTGACCCGTTTTATCTTTGTCATGCAATTAGCTGAATTCCTGATTATGTGTGTATGTATACGTGTATGACATTGTATGTATGTATTTATGCATGTGTGCATGTAAGTATATATGTGTGTGTGTGTGTGTGTGTGTGTGTGTGTGTGTGTGTGTGTGTGTGTATTTATGCATGTAAGTATATATGTGTGTGTGTGTGTGTGTGTGTGAACGATTGTATTGATATGTATGTGTAATTTTCTTCTGCTGCTAGTGCTAGGCTGAGCGGCTGGCCTTGTAGAAGTGCTGCTCAGATGAGATCTGCTGGTGGGTCATCTTGTGTGATGGAGTGCTGGAAACACAATATAAACCAGGAAGGACATAACAAAAATCAGACTAATTCAAAAAGAGAACAACTGTATGTTTTTTTTTTTTTCTAAATATATGCTAAGATTTGTTTGAAAGAACAAATATTAAGTGTGCTGCGATAACACCACTAACATCCTAACTAAACTGCCTTAAGCCTGGATGTCCCCATGCTTATTGCTCTAAGTTATCATCTCTGGTGGCATCTACAATAGAGAATATGACCTAACTCAACATTAGACTGGTTGGAAGTGGCGTTTGATGCTCCTCTTGCTCGAGCAGTTATTTTTGGAGTGCATATTGGTGGCAGGTTCTTTAGTTTTCATTCAACTTACTTTTGTTATTTACCCTCTTTCCTTGGAGTTGCATCCTTATAATTAATGTTGTTTTACTCTGTGATTGAAGGGCATCTTGTTGTGGAGGTCCTTCTTGTGGCAGTCATCATTTTTCTGCTTTTTCAAAAGAGTTACAAGCCCCAAAACGGCCTCTGACTGAGAAGGTCAGTTTAAAGTGTCCCTATATCCTTAAAAAACTATTACATCAGCAATTAAATATAAGTTGGTATACTAGGTTGTAAATCTGTAAGCCCTTCATTTTCCCCCTAGATTGGAACAGTAATATGGGAGTGATACTACCGCCTGGAGGACCAGGGTCACTCTCTGATTTCTCTAGTGTGACTAAGGTGCCCTGTCACTGAACTATTAATGGTTTGGCTGTAAGCTCTTCATTATTTTATTTCTCCTGAAAATTGACTAGACAAACGTATCCATTATAGGTATGGGTTTTTAAAATTTGTGATACCGAGCTTTCAAAACTTGAGTAGTTATTGATAATGATTAATGTATTCTTATCGTTCTTATTTTATTAGTAAGCACCTTCTACCGCGCCATCCTAAAAAAAATGGATTTCCCTTCCTAAGAAAAAACATTCATTGAACTTAACACATAGGAAAACCAATATACTTAAAGTGGAAAAAACACCTAAAATAACAAAGATACTGAAGTAATAATGGTGCTCAATTGGGAGACTTGGGCCTGTTAGGTCAACTGTGATGCATGGGCTTGGCCCCAGTGGACTTGGGCCTAGCTCATATATCTTGACCTAGATTTAGCCCATTACGAGGAAGACCATTTTGTGGCTGCCCCTTCCGTGCAACGTCAATAGTGAGTGAAAAAAAAGTGTTAAAAATACGAACTTTTAAATATATTTTGGGGGGTCAATAAGGTCTACAATATAATTTTGTTGTGAGGACAAAATGATTGATGTTATTATACTCTATTAAGTTATTTTTAAAGAGTTGTTAATAGTGTTATTTTTTTTAAAAATAGATGTGGTCATCATCATCATCATCATCATCAAAGCATTGTTCCAACTATATTGGGGTTGGGTGCATGAATTCTGTTTCTCCATTCTAGTTGAAATTTATGTTTGAGTCATGACAAAAGTTTTGTGCTGGCTGTAACAGTGTCACCTACCTAGCACAACCGTCCTCCTTTACTCGGTCTTGGGAACGGCAATAAAAAATGGCGAAGTTTAAATTGACAGATTTTTTAAATATGTGGAACTTAGCGTAATTATATTAATTTTTTTTTTAAAGAATTGAACTAATAAATTATTTTCGCCAAAAAATTTAATCACATTGAAGTAGATTGAATCCCTTAACAATCTGAGTTTAGTTGAACCAAGTCAAGCTTCTTAACAAGCTGAACTCGTGCTGACACGACCTTACCTTGAGCTTGGCTTGTGAGACAATGAGCCGAGTCGAGATGACTTGGTCTCTTGACATCCATAGAAAAGAGAGCTTTTGTTACTTGTTTGTAGAGAATAGAGTTTTCTTTTCTTTTTTATTTTGATTATGCAGTGTTGGAATTTTTATTACAAAAGAGAATGAGATGGAACAGTGCTTTTGGCAGCCTGTCTGCAGGAAATAGATGAACTATGTGAAGAATGGGTCCCAGAATCTCTCCATCCTCCTATTACAGAAAAGATGGAATATGAACCTCCAATATTAGAAAGGTGAGAAAGATTGCATATTTTTTCTTATTTAGATTCGTAATACTTTGTAGTTCCTTCTTAAAAATTGTCTATTGTGTGGTGGTTTGTATCAGTTGGTACTAATCTTTAGAGGTTTTGACACATGGAGACCCTTCTTTGATTAGATTAAAAGTTATTTTTAGAAAATGTTTTCCCTGAAGTTATGCTGTTAACTGTTTTCTGTTGCTTCCCCTGTTATTTTTAATTAAAAACATTTGATTTTTTATTCTCTGCAGTGCTGCAGGGCTGCATACGGTGATTGATGGCAAGGATGTTGTGAACTTTGCTTCAGCAAACTATCTTGGATTAGTAGGACATGATTAGTTAATTGTGAGGACATTACCTTATATGCCATATTTTCTTTTTAGTTGGTTTCACTTGAATATGGTGATCTTACTGAACGTGCATCTCAGGATTCATGTACGATGTCATTAGAGAAATATGGTGTTGGTTCTTGTGGTCCTCATGGTTTCTATGGGACAATAGGTAAGTTCTTATTTACCATTTACATAAATTTCGGCATACCTTTGGAGTAATTTGTGGGCTTAACTGAGTTGTTAAGTTTGATATCTTTCAAAAGCATATGCAATTATGTATCCTTCTAACATATTGCACCTTTTATAGATACCCACCTTGACTGCGAGGCTAGAATTGCAAAATTTTTGGGAACTCCGGACTCAATCCTTTATTCCTATGGGATCTCAACTATTTTTAGTGCGATTCCAGCATTTTGTCAGAAAGGCGACCTCATCATTGTGTGCGTTGTTTTTGGTGTTCATTGATTTGATTTATCACTGTGGAAATATCAATTTCAAGTGATTAGATCTATCACCACTCTGGCACTCATTGCTTGCTCTCTAAGGCTCAAGTGTTCTTTAGGTTTTGTTTCAGATGTTAATTTTTTATGCAATTTGAATCCTAATGACTGTTTGCTTCTTAAGCAGATTGAATTAAGTTTCTTATATGTTTGCTGTTTGTACAATCTTGTTTTGAATTTGACGGATGTTTTTTTACTTATTGCTTTTCCTGGGCCCTATTTTCCATGAAAGAATGGGTTCTTCGTGAGCATGGTGCTTGCTGTCAGTGCAATCTTGGGGTTGCACTGCATTCAATGAGTTTTGTCATAATTCTGATGGCCAATATAACTGTGTTGTCTCATATATTACCCCTATAGGTGCCGTTTGGAAACTCTAAAATATGCTTTTATTTTATGATTTAGAGCTTATGTACATATTAAAGCATTTGATAAAACTCTAATTTTATTTTCTATTTGAAGAGATTATTTGCAAATTAGAGCTTTTTCCTCTAAAATCAAGCTTTTTTTAGAGCTTTTTTAGCTAAAGTGGATAGAGGTGGACAATGCAAAATCTACAAGTGTTTTGGACACGCACTCACAAAAAAAAAAACTCATAAATTTTTTAAAATGATGCAAATGGTAGGTTCTGCATATGATTTTTAAAAGGTGCGCCCCAATTACCACAATTCCTAAGGTGGGCCTCAATTACCTCATGAAATAAGAGCCCTTTTTTATATAAAAAATACCAAACAGATTAATTGTAAATTATAACTTAAAAGCTTTTATTTTAGACCTTAATCTAATGGACTCTTATTAATTCGACTAGAGTTTCCAAATGGCCCCTTGGTGTTTTGAAACTTGAAGTGATCGTAGCACAATTATTCCCACTTTAGCATTCGGTTTTGTTTGTTAGCTTGTTTGAGGATACAGCCTTGGGTTGTTTGCATGTATAATTCAATCTGCTGTACGAAGTCTTCGTATTAGTTAGGAACTATTTAGCTGATAACTTTGTTGGAATAAGTTTTTGATATGCAATTAAAACCATTAATTAATTGTTTGTTTAATTTTTTTATTTTTACAGTGACAAGGGGGTCCATTGGGGAATACAAAATGGCCTTTATCTTTCTAGAAGCTCTGTTTTTTATTTTGAGCACAATGATATGCAGTCTCTGCAGAGTATCTTGGAGAAAGTTACTCGAGAAAATAAACAAGCAAAAAAGCTGCGGTGATACATAGTGGTTGAAGCTGTGTACCAGGTATTTGATGGTTACTGCATCACTTTGAAATGGGTTATTCTTCTATTTCTTATCTGTGTGCTGTTGAAGTTAGCTTAGTCCAAGAAATCATTGTTTTTCTAAACCGGTATGTTGATCAAACTCGGCCACTTGATGGTCGAGTAGACCATGAAACCCCATGGGTCAGTAAATTGTTTTTTTATTACAAATTATACATTAAATTATATAAAAATATGTAAAAATGTCTACTAAAAATCAACAATATAAATTTTTTGACATATTTACCATAAAATTAATATTTGTTGTAATTTCAATTTTCAGTTGTTATTATGTATATTTTAACTTTACCATTTTATAGATATGAGGGTTTTTTATGGTTCCTTTTTGTGGTTTTAATATGTCAGGATGAAAATGCCCTTAAGTTGACCCCGTCAACTCTGCCAAACCAGGATTACTTATGCCAAGTCACTAGTTAACTAGGGAAATCTATTGAGACTCGTCCAAACTGAGTTCAACCCAAGAAAGTCAGCTGGTCTCTGATCAACTTGGTAGGTTCCCAGTGGATCCACGTGGTTGGAAAACTATGCTGTATCTGATTGATAAAAATGTATTGTCTTTCCAAATTAGAGCCCATCAGATTGCTAGGCTGGATTTCTGAACCATGGACCCCTTGTATGTACTGAAGGCTTGAATACACTTTGAATATCCTTGAATTTAAGATGATATAATTCCTCTCTGAAGCTGTATATCAATTATACTAAAGTCTTCTACATATGCCGTGTAAATGTTTACCTGCCTAAAAACTTGATTGTTACTTCTATTAGATGAACATGTCATTTGTGTTTGATAATTACTAATAAATAAGTTGTCTTCTGATGATGCAGAATTCTGGTCAAATTACTCCATTAGACGTGATTATTAGATTGAAAGAGAAGTATCGTTTCCGAGTTGTGTTGGATGAAAGCAACTCATTTGGCGTGCTTGGCAGTTCTGGAAGAGGTACATTTTGGGGTTCCGGTATGCTTGAGAATACTTTTGTATATTTGATAAGCTATTCTCTCTTCACATTTGTAGCTGGTTGAAACTGTTTTGTTGATGCAGATCGAAAAAATAGAGATTATAACTGCTGCTATGGGCCAATTGATGTTTTGGAGGAACATCCTAGTCTGCTTACTAAGTTAAAGGAAAGTGTTGCTCTTCTGTGGAAAGGTTTGTTCTAATGCCTCTTAAGTTGTATGTGATAGGAGATATACCGAGTCATCATTAATCTGATATTACAAAGTGATGCCTTAGAGTAGAACAACTCTTCTTAGATTGTACAAGAGTAAACTAGTTGATTATTCAACTCACCTTTACCATTCCAGTGGCTTTGATACAATATTCAGATGCCTAAAAATTTAATTTTGAAAATATTTTTAATGCTTAAATTTGTGCCAATTGATTACAAAACCATATCACTCAGCTTATTTTGCAATTAAACTCAACTCTATCCAAGTTTATATCCTCACTTTGGCACATACAAGTTCGAACTCTGAACTCTGAAGTCACAGAGTTCAAACTCTACACTTACTGAGGAATTTCCATGTGAGCTTATGCGCAAATAGCTTGCTTACATGCATACAGCCCACATGAAAAGACCTATGATCAATACAAGTGGGACACACACTACCACCCCTTTGAATGTCACCTATGAATTGATCCAGATGGGGTTGACTGTTGGATTTAAATAAAAAAAAAAAACAATGCATTTTGAAACCGTTAAACTTTAGGGCCTTTGATCAAGGGGTTAGGATGATCTGATGGACATGAAATTTTGCACACCGGTGGTTCACATCCATATCTTTCAATCCCCACATTCCCATGATTTGACATGGCTTGGTGGCCCCCACAAAGCTGTGCGCAAATTGCTTAGACGAGCATGTGCCCACTGCGATTTCCATGCGCACCTCGCTGTGGGGCCCCCAGAAATGTAGCTAGGGGATCGAAAGATCTGGTTGGGCCTACCCATGTACAAAACATGGAGCCCACCTGATAATCCTAAACCCTTTGATCAACACAGGTGATCAAGTGGGGCCTACTATGAGGTAGCACGAAAATCCCTGCACACTGGATAAGTTTTGTATCATATATGTGTGTGTGTGTGTGTGTGTGTATATATATATATATATATCCAAGTTCCTTGGTCTAGGCAGTCGGCCATCCATCATCACCATTGCTTCCATCGTTTTTTTTTTTTTTTTTTTTTTTTTTTTTTTTTAATACTTCACTAAGAAAGCAGACAATAGGTGCCATAACACAGTTGGAAGGTGCTTGACTGCTGGTTATTGCAACCATGAGGTTGCGGGTTTGAATATGTTACCAATCACAAAAAGAAGAAGAAGAAGAAGAAGAAGAAGAAGATATACAACAGAGGAACTGCGTAACTGACAGCTGAGAGCACAAAAAAGACAATCACCTCATCTCACACAGCAAATGTGGGGAAGGGAAGAAAAACTCTGGTTGCAACTATCCCTTCTTGGCTATAGTTTCTACCTCTTGATTAAGATAAGATATCCCATAAATCTCTAATTTCCCTGCGTGAAGTCAGCCAGAGAAATTATTTGAAGGTACCATTAAGTCATTTGTCTTTTGCATTTAGAATGCCTTCCCTGTTGATCTGCTCTCTTTTTCATCCGTCTTCAGCACTCCTTGGGAGACATAAATGATTGACTTTGATAGCATTCATTTCATTGGATAGCGGACTGTTTGCTGGTCCAATGTTTATGCATCTTTGTATAAGTTATTCTTCTCTGCAGAACTGTGTGTTAGTTAGAGAGGATACTCAGCCCATATCTCATGTGCTTTGTTGAGGGATGCATATTTCCTTCCGTATGTTAGAAACTCCTAATGAAATATTTCATTTGTCTACTTTTGGTACTCAATCCGTTAACTCATTGTCACCAACAAGCCTCTTATGCTCGCATTCACAGACGCTGTGCCTAGAGATGGTGGTGGAACTCATTGAGCTAACTCCATGTTGATGGGACAAGTTCAAGATCTTTTGACCATCTGGTTAACTGCATCTACTATTTTGAGTCTTCTATGATTCTATCCCATATTGATTTTGTTGGTTTAGGTGTTATGTTTGTGTGTTATTGGTTCCCCTATCTGATAGCAGAATCTAGGACCGAATCAGGGAACTTGAGTACTTGACAACCCTTCATGCCATCTTTTCTTTCGCATATATTCAACTTACTCTCCAATGTTGTTATTTTGCAACTGTCTTGATATGTAAATCATACTATATTACATGCTCTATAATCTGATTTACTGGTTTATATTCTATTTGGGCAGTGTCCATTCCATTCTTAAAGATATATACTTGATAGAAAATTCTGCGGGGTGCAGGTTTGTCAGATATACCTGGCCTATCAGTTTAGCAATCCACTATCACCAATTGTGTTTCTCAAACTGAAGAACTCTACTGGTTCCTTTGAGAAAGATCTAAAGCTGCTAGAAGATATTGTTAACCATGTAAAACTACAATGTCTTTGATCTGTTTATGTAGATACTGAGATTTCAGCTTCTCAAAGTGATTTTTAACTGACAATTCAACCCCCTTTCCCCTCACCCAGGTGTTAAAAGGAAGATTCAGTGCTTCTGATTTCATCCAAGAGTGTACTCTTGATAAGTGCAGTCTGCCAGCAGGCATTCGCATGTTTGTTTCTGCCAGCCATTCGGACTCTGATCTGCTGAACGGATCCGAGGCTTTGAAGCGAGCGGCAACATATGTGCTGTTGAATCATGACTGATCTTTCTGTCTGCTAGCAAAGGTATAGTGACCAGGGGTACATGCTGCATGATCTGTACCCTTTTTAACACCAATATGATGTTCTCTAGAATTTTGCATGTATATAGGTGTGAACTCTTTTCCTCTTTCACTTCAGTGCTGAAATGGTTTGAGGGTTCGCTAGGATGATTGTTTGGATGCTAAGTTGAAAGGAAAAAAAAAAATCTTGTACAATGACCTCTTGTCAAATTTATGTTGTTCGAGGTCTTTTTTTTTTTTTTTTTTGCACCTTTCAATCCCACGGCATTTACAGTTTTATTGATCCATCTGTTTTTGTACATGCATGATACATGTCTATATTGGGTCATCGAGACCATTGGTCTGATGGGCTCCACCTAGGATAGACCATACTCCAAAATTTAGAAAATTCTTGGGTACTGCTTTATTTTATGGAATTGAATTCCATTCATGGTCAATTGGGCTCCAATCAAGAAACATCAAAGCAGTGAGGAGTAAAGATTTGATTTACAGGGTGATAGCTGGGTATTAATTTCTCAACATCCCCCTTGATTCATTTTTAAAGGGAAGATTATTTTGATGGTTATCCTTGATCTTCACCTTTGTTTCTTCAGTTTTAACCACTTTTAGAAATACATATCTTAGAATTCCTAGGAATCCAGTTACATGAAGTAAGCAGGCCCCTTGCTCGTTTATATCCATTATATGGTTGCCATTGTTTAAATATCTTGCCAACCTCAAACTATGACAGAAGGACGATTATTCCAGAGTATTTCTAAATGGTAGTCTATCTTTCTTTCTTTCTTCTTTTTGGCTATAGGTCTTTCATGCATTGGCCAATGAGTTCATTGGCATATATATACCTAATTTTGGGCCCTTGTAATGTACTCAATGCCCAAGTTCATATCGTTGGGTCCAAGATCATATTATTCCTCAATTGTCGAATGCCTTTATTTTCTTGTTGAATATTCTTTTATGGTTAGTCTGCAGCAGCTGCATGTTACGGTAATCTCAAGTGACAAAGTGGTTGCATTCAGTTGGATCAAGGATCATATTATTTTGGTGAGAACTGTCTGCACATGGTGCCATGTGAACTTGTCTCTGGTGCCTTCCTGCGGGCCATTCTTATCGATGTTGAGGTGGGAGATGGAGTGATCTCAATGAGGCCTTGGGTGTCCAAAACTTCAATCCAATTCGGTCACATCTTTAACTCCTTAATCTATGGCGTTCAAGTTTAATGGTTTTTTAAGGCATCACTCTTTCGGATTTCATGGTTGACTGAGTGTCAAATTTAGGCTTCTGGCAATCCATGGGTTGTATAGTGTGTATAAGGCAAGGGGGTCGACAGAGATGGAAAATTCTTGTGTGGGATTCTGAATTCTGCATATTCATGTACATGAGTGCGCGCGCCTTTGTTTCTTCTGGTATCTTTCAAAGCTTGAATAAGATGTAAAAACTAAGCTCCTTGTGGGATCTACTCTATTAAACATATACTTAAGAGTGCTTAATGTTAAGTTAATCACATTGTTAATGACATGTTCAATCTTTTGGTAGGTCCAAGTCCTATCATGAACAAAATATGGGGAAAGATTATGAACAAATTCGATTCTTGGGGAGGGAGTTCATTTTGAGTGGCTCGGATTTTCAATTGGTGGACCTCACTATAGAATTTTACTCCTTAAATCCATGGATCCTTTGAGTGAGAGAGAGAGAGAGACAATCTGGCCATAAAGAAACTTTGAGTTAAAGGAGTGCAACGCTGCAGCGGGGCATACTTATTGGAATCTGAATCATTCAAAATAAACTCCCTCTAGGTATACTTTGGTCGGTGAATCTTCAAATTTGGCATCAATCCTAATTTATTCCCACCATTGGATAGACACTTTGATGAAAAATGTGATTATGAATATACATAAGATTGTGTTAATTATGTTCTTTTATCAAGCTACAATCCAAAGATGAAGAGAACTCCATTTGACTTGAAACTCGAGTATGCCCGATGTATGTGGAGGGCTTTTACTTCTTTCAAACTCTTCGTATTTTCGTAGGTGGGCCCCACATCGAAGTTCCACTCTTTATCTCAGGGTTTCTCTTGGTTAAATCCTCTGGAGGATCCGAATTTCAAATCTGGGGTTATCTGGATTATTTAATCGGAATTGGGCCCCAAATTATCATCCAAACCTAAATCTGGATGGACTTGATTTGAGGTATCGTTATCAACAACCTAAACCTAACTCTACTGTTTTTTTTTTTTCGGTAACACAACGCTATATTATATTTGATATAGAAGGGTGCTTTTGAGTTGCCAAACGCTAACCCAACCCATCTTGGTTCAATCCAACAGTTTCAACTGTGATCGGGCGTCTCGGGCGGGGGCTAATTCGGCCTAGATTCAGGTTGGACATGAGCTTCTTGAGTGTTTCAGATACATTCAAATTCAAAGGTGGCCATCTTGCATATACGAATAATAATTCACATGCTGATCACTATATAGGATATTAGGGCTGATGACGGGCTTGGATTTTGAAAAGGGGAGACACATCACATCGTGCACTGAAGACGGGCAAATGCAGCGGAGCTGCAATATTGGAGTTCTGCCCTATAACTAGTAGGTTACATCCATGGTGATTGAACATAAAATTTTAGGGTGTACTTTTACAATGATAGACATGATATAGAGGAAAGTTATTCTGATTTTTCATGCCGACTATTTTTTTGTTGTTCAAGTGTGACACATCTTCCTCATATAGAAGAAAAAAAATTTGAAATAATTCTCCTCTAGAGTTTCAATTTCCTATGTAAGAGGATAAGAATGCGCTATTCTTCTCCCCTATGAAAATAAAAGTACGAAGAGCGAGGAATCCTCTCGGTGTACAAACTAGCCCTGGGACCTAGGGTGTGTTTGTGTATACATTTTTTTAAAATATTTTATTTTTTAAAGGTTTCTCCATAAAAAAAAAAAAAAGAAGCAAAATATAACATTTTTTGCTCATCAATGAGAGGATTTCAAAGTCTGACCTCTGCTTAATAAGAAACATGTTTTTTTTTTTTCTTTACCCCCCAAAAAAAAAGAAACATGTTTTAATCAAAGTACAAATGTGTCTTTCCTCTTCTACAACTTCACCACACAAACACACCAATGTCAAAGTTTGCTCCTTTTCTTTTTCAATGTTTTAGGGAGCTAGCAGCCAAAGATCTTTTGCATTGTGACATTGCGTAAGAAAAAGACCGCATATGAGCGCCCATCCTGTTTCCTAGTTGAATCCACCTTTTGCTTCACAGGTTCGCATAAAGTCGGACAATTTTAGCCTCTAAACGAACTAGTTCTTGTTTCTAATTTTCAAACGGTAAATGACGAGTGTAAATCTTTTGTGTGTTGAATCGAACAAGGAAGGAAGATTCTCCGCGTCATTCATAATTGAAACCTCATTATAGGGGGGGCATTTTGAAATCATCTATGAATTATACAGCTTGCAGAATTCTTAGTGCGCTCTTTCCAAAGGCATCAAACAGGGAAAGATCACACATTTCCTGCAAGGAAAAGTCACAAGTATGACATTAAGTCACAAGTATGGCATTTTCCTCTCAGGACTGAAGGGCACGTTGGTACAACCACTTTTCACGGCAACATCATAGAAAAAATAAATATTTTTTCAATAATTTGGTACAAATATTTTTTCTATGAGGGAGGAAAATCATTTGAACCAGTGCAAATTTTTTTGTTGTTTTGTGGAAAAGTTCCAATTGGAAGGGCAGGACAAAAAAAAATATTACAAAGAAAGGTGGAAGATACGAATTTCCGTTTTCACGGAAGCGACAAAAACTAAGTCATGAACTTTTACCCAAAACTTTCTCAAAATCTTTTTATACAAAACATCAGGTGAACATATTTTTGTGAAGAACTTTGATCTTTCTGAATAAAGAAATTACTGCACAAATATGTCATAGAGTGGAAGACTCAACATAGTTTGTGGCTTCATTTGCCTACTGGCAAGCAAATGGCTCTGCAATCTAGCCATTTACATAATAAAATGAGATTTTTACTCTTTTTTAAGAAATGAACTTCCAAAATAAAAACTTTGGTTGTTGAACATTTCATGGCTTTAGACCACACACTTAAAAGCAGATCCAACCTCTCTCT